>SZWC01015417.1:4373-51565 GCA_023375785.1 Penium margaritaceum | reverse complement strand
GGTCCCTCCAAGGAGCCACTGGGAGCACTGACCAGAGACTATATAAGGCCTGTCATTTGCATGTGATTGCATCATCATCTCTTACTCTTGAGACTTGGGAGAAAACTAATCCCTTGTTGGCCACCAAGAAAGAGTGTAAAGAACAAGTGCAAGTGCACACTTTGGTGTGTAGCATTGCCAGTTGGGTGAGAGTTTGGAACACTCTCCAGCCACGGTTGGGACAAGCTAAGTGAACCTTTCAGTGTGGAAACACCACTCCGTGGGTGATCTCTACCTTGGTTGAAATACCAAGGGCGGTCGGCGGTTTGCCTGTTGGCGCCGTTTACTCTAGACCGTGGCCAAGTGCGGAGTGACAGATACGTTGCCTACAAGAACAGCAGACCGATGCCATCTGCACGCTCATTGATCTTCTTCGGACTCAGTCCACTGCCCCACAGCAAACCTCCGAGTGGGTCGGCGGTGTCACACCTTCTGCACAGGAGTCACCATCCACGCCGAGGAGAGCGACAGGACAACACCCACCACTTCTTGATCCTTTGGAGGAGGACCCTGGCATACAAGGCATGGAGGATGACACTCCCGAGAGGGAGATTTGCTTACTTCAGGAGCGTCTCCGCCAGCTGTAGACGCGTTCCGGTTCCCTGTTGTCCCTGCTTGTTGCAGAGACGCACGCCACCCGCGCGGCTCACATCCACGCCTTCCATTCCCTTTGTCAGGGACCTGCTGAGCCCGCAGCCGATTACTGGCGGTGCGCCATGCACATCTACACGCGCCTTAGGACCTCATGAGGTACACAGCTATGAGCACTTCACACGATCATGATCGGTGTCCGTCTTAAGCGCGCGGGCATCTTCTTGGGGTATAGTGACGTAGTGCTTGAGCCCTTCTTGATCTCCTTTCAACTTTTTCCTTGGGCGCATAAGCTTTTCCTTCATATGACTTCCGCCCGTTTGGCATCCGTCGCCCATCAGGAGAGTTCACGTGCTACACCGATGATCGCTTCACCACCGACACCTCTCTCGCAGTTCTCTCCTCCATCCTCTAGCACGCCCTCCTCTTCCCCTTCCACCCCGGCTACCCCGACACAGACATAGGGTGTGGCATCAGCAGCACAAGGGAAGAAGGGAAAAAAGAAGCATAGCTTGGGCCAATAGGACTCACACTAGTAGGATTCATCAGGCGGTAGCAGTGGACGTACTGTTCACTTCTACAACTGTGGAGGCGCTCATCGCTACACCAAGTGCCAGCAGCCGCTCGATTGGGCACGAATCACTCGCGGTCTTTAGGCTGCACACACACAGCAGTCTGCATTGAGCAGCACAGCCTCTGGTCGCACGGCAATCACGACCGCAGCACTTTCCGCTTCCTCACCGGCGAGCAGCAGAGATCCAAACCCCCGTGAACGCACCATCGCCAAGCTCCGTCAACTCTTGGCACTTGGCTCTCGGGGAGGTGCGAGTGTGTCATCACAGCCAGGTGTTTCAAAGATTGTCTGTTTGTTCGTTCTTGTATCTCGTGATGACTCGTGTGGCATGTGATGATGATGGGCCTGACAATACGTACCCTACTGCTTCTTGATTTCGATATTAAATACTTATTGGGGGACGACGAATTCATTAATTTGGCTCTGTGCTGGATATTTTCCTCCTTAAAACGAATACGTTAAATTATTTACCCCGATTTTGTTCGGCCCTCGAGAACCGAGAGAATTCCAAAATGCTTTCGCGTGACCTTCGTTGGTCACGCGATCGCGGCAATTCTGGTGTCTAACATGCGACTTAACCGAGAATTGCAGGGCGAGAGTCGAGACAGACCACTTGAATAGCGAAAAAAAATGAATTCTAAACAACGACATGAAGTAGTTTCGTCCAATTCGGATACAGAAAATTAACTATTCCCGGTGGCGAATCAAGACTACGAGTAGTTAATTTTTTCAGAAGGCGAAATTATAAACCAGTACGGTATTGGATTTTTTAGTCTCACTTGTGTGCCCTTCATCGTTCTCCCTCCTCTATCGCCGAGCTCCCGTCTGCAGCCGAGTGTCCTATTGCCCGTTGCACAATGATGTCCTCCAGTCGTGATTCGGGTGGTACTTGGATCATCAATTCCGGTGCCACTCACCACATGACCTGTCGTCATAGTGACTTTGTTGTCCTTGGTCCTGTGGCGTCTGTTCGTTCCGTTTGCACAGGATCTGGTCAGTCCTTGCCAGTTGAGGGTGTTGGGGTTGTGTACTTTGATGGTCCGTCTGGCCCCCTGTATCTTTCCGACGTGCTTTTTGTGCCTGATCTTGAGCTCAGCTTCCTCTCTGTGCGTGCATGCACTCTAATGGGACTCTCTTTGGAGCACATTGGAGACTCTGCGATAGTGACTGCTCTTGATGCTGGCACTGTTGTTCTTCATTCCTTTGCTGTGGATGATCTGTATCATATTCCTTAGACCTCTTTTTCTCTTTGTTCCCCTTCCCCTCCTGCTCGTGTGTTTGCCATTGGTGTCATATTTGCTAAACAACAGTACCTACTGCATCGACGTCTGTGTCATATGGGCTCCGACACTGTGTTGAAGCTCATTAGGACACAGCCTGCACTCGGTCTTGACGTGGCCTCTTTCGAGAAGCCGTCCAAGACCGATTGTCTGTTTTGCACTCAGGGTAAGATGCATCAATGTACCTACCCTGACTCCCGTTCTCGAGCCCTTTGTCCTCTGGAGCTGGTTCATTCGGACCTTCTCAGTCCTCTCCATGTTGAGTCCTTGTCGGATTGCGGTCGATAAGTCCTGACCCTGAGTGATGAATTCACCTAGATGCGGTGGGTCTACAGCCTGCGCCAGAAGAGTGATGCCGCTCTATCGGTTCATCTCTGGCTAGTGATGGCTGAGCGTCAGTCTTGCCACTCACTGCATACCTTCCGCTCGGACCGTGGCGATGCGTTTCTTGGCGAGATGGAGAGTCTCTTTGCCGAGCGCAGGATTTTTCACCAGGTCTCTGCTCCTACCACTCCTCAGCAGAACGGTGTCTCTGAGCGCTTGAACCGCACCATGGAGGATGCGGTTCATGCTATGCGTTCTAAGTCCTGTCTCCCGGAATCCTTTGCCTTTGAAGGATTCGTCTACATGATGTGGGTATGGAAGTGCCTCCCGCACGGTCCTCTTCCGGACCATGTTACACCATACGAGCTCTGGTTTGGCCACAGTGCCGATCTACGTCTTGCTTGTGTCTGGGGCTCAGTGGCTTTTGCATGGTACATAGAGGATCAGAAGGGGTCCAAGGTCTCTCCGTAGGGTCGCGGGTGCCTTCGTCGGCATCTCCTCGCGATCAAAGGCCTAGTGTTTACGGGACCCCGCCCGTCGTTGCATTGTTGAGTCTTGCAACGCGCTCTTCTTTGAGTCTCTCACCTACCGCGACATGACCTCGATTGTATCAATGTCTGTCACACACGTTCCTACGTGTGAGGTTTCTCAACGGATGGGGAAGTCTGAGCCTACGAGCACCTCTCGTCCGGCTGATGCGTTCGTTTGAGCCCGCTCCACTTCTCGGTCTCCGGCTCTTGATGACCCGGCAATCATCGCTCTCGGCCTAGAGACCTCTCCCCCCCAACCTCTCTCCTCCCCTACGCCCTCGCATCCCACAGACACCCATGATGTTGTCCGTCTATCCACTTGTACTCCTTTCTCCATGGGTGGTCCTACTCCCACACCTAGTCCTCCGTCTCCCATCAGCTCACCAGCCTCTCCTCCCACTACATCACCCCCCCCCTGTGCCTTAGTCCTCACGGGATGCGGTCGTGCTTATCTCTGAGCCCGTGGTCAGTCTTTCCAGCCCAGGCTACTCGCATGAGCCCGGTGGTCGTCTTTGACTGTTGGGCTCCAAATCCCAGCGAGTGTCAGGTTGCGCACCGAGGCGCTCCATTCGTATCATTGCGAGTGGCGATCCCGATACAAAGACCCTCGGCCTAAGTGTCCGTACAGTTCACACAGAGATACATCCAGCATGTCCTGTATGACACGATCTGGTCACTTGTGAGTTTCGTACCGCTTGTGATGCAGCAACTGACCTTGTGGTCGTTAGGCCCATTTATGAAGCGTGTGCACTTGCCACTCAGAGCTCTCCCTCATTGTTGCCTGATCCGGGCACACTAAGGGACACCCTCTCATCAGAGAATGCCGACGCCTGGTGTACTGCCTGCGAAGATGAGCTTCGTGCAATCCGAGAGCACAGAGTTCACGAGTTAGTCGACCTTCCACCTGGGAGGAAGGCGATTCAAGTCAAGTGAGTCTTTTGCAAGAAGGTGAAGCCGGATGGCTCACCAGAATACCACAAGGCTCGCTTGGTCATCAAGGGGCACCCTTAGATCAAGGGTGTTCATCACACTGATACCTTTGCCCCTGTCGGCCGTATGACCTCAGCTCACACTCTGTTCGGTGTGGTTGCTCAGCATGACTGGGAACTGCACCAGATGGATGTGAACAATGCGTTCCTCCATGGCTCTCTAGATGAGGATGTTTATGTGGCCCAGCCACTAGGCTTTGAGGACGGTGACAAGGTATGGTGCTTGCGCAAGTCCTTCTACGGACTCAAGCAGTCTCCTCGGTGCTAGAAACAGGAGATCACAGGAACTCTGACTCGTGCGGGATATGTACAAAGCAAAGATGATCCCTCTCTCTTCATTCGACGGGCATCTGAACGGTTCACCGCCATCCTTGTCTATGTGGACGACCTACTGATCGCGTCTCCCTCCATGGAGGTCGTGAAGGAGGCCAAGGCGGTCCTCCAGACTGTGCATATGATGAAGGACCTTGGTCCTGCAACGGTGTTTCTTGGCATGGAGATCGTATGAGACCGCAAACGCCAGATGCTTTTATTGCATCAGGGCCAATAGGCACGTGTTGTGGGGAAGCGCTTTAGTGACCTCCTTGGCGTAGTGCCCGCAGCATCCACACCTCTCACACCTGACGGGCAGGACGCCCTGAAGGTGGACGATCCCTGGCACACGTACTCCTCGATGAAAAGGGGGGTACCTCGTCACCCCCTTGTGTGGCTGTGCAGCTGTGCACCTGTGTAGAATTTGCACATATGTGCAAAAACTATGTGGCTGCATAGCAGATCTGCACAGAACTGCTGCGCAGCACTACTACGCAGTACAGCAGCCGTGGCTACTACTGTGCAACACTATTGCCACTGTGATCGTTGTTGTTACTGCTGCAATGCTACTGCTGCTGCTGCTGCTGCTATTGCTGCAATGCTACTGCTAATGTCACTATGTTGTTGCTGCTGCCCACAACTGCTGCTTCTTGGCACTGCTGGTGCTGCTAGCTATCGCTACCGTTGCTCATTGCTGCTTCCGCTGTGCACTACTACTATTCGCAACCGCCGCTTTGCGCTGCGAGCTGCTTCCTCTTTTTTTTTTTGTACAGGCTGGTAGCCAGATACAAATGCAGCTGCCACCCGGTGCTGCTGCTGCTCGGCGTGGCTTCTGGAGCTAGTAAAATGCCGCAACTCACCCGATGAGGTGGTGGGAACTGCATGATATTGTCGTTGCTGAAAAACGGCTGCAACAAGTCCGAGGATATGGCAGCGGCGGTGACTCTCATTGCTGTTGTCGGTGCTACGTCTCTGCGGTGCAGTGCAGCAAGAGAGGTCTTGCTGCTCTGATACCATGAGAAGATGCTTGGAAGCTTCCTAGCGATATTCCCGTTGACTAGGTGTCAATGCCTGGTCAGACGGTGACGACAGTCACAAGTCGTGTTCACAGCGGCAAGGGTCTGCCTAGGCGACACAAGGCAATGTGTCAGAATGCTTCAATAGCATTTGTAGAGAGGAATGACAAATGACAGGTCAATGGCATTATTGCCTGCCGCAGCGCACGGTAGGTGTCGCACACGACAGTGCAAGATCTGTCCCAGTACCGGTCCAAAACCACTGTTTTTGCCGTAACTCATCGTAGACAAGTCAGAACGCTACGCCATCTAAACCTACATGTGCATAATATCAAGCTGGATGTTACGACTGGTCACATGCATGCATCCGCCAACAAACGGTGGACACACAATGCAAAACATGCAAATCAGGTCGACGGCCAGTCCACCGATAAAATCCTACAAGCTGCAGAAAAACTAAAGAAGGTCCCAGACAACATCGAGGACTCTGGGACGACCGTCGATCAGCTCTAAGCAGGTATTCCACCACCAGACGATGCCCCAATGCCACTTGGGTCCGCATCAGGGACCTGCACAAGCATGGACACGACCGAGTGGGCACAGTAAACTTTACAGGTCGACAGGAATGTCACAAATCACAACACTCGCCCATGACCCGATGGTACGCATGTCCATACACGTGCAGCACTGAAACGAGTACAACAACGAGTATAGAAACAGTCTTGATACAGACACAGACACACCCCACACTCATCCGCTATCGGACAAGGGCCAAAGCCCAACACCAGGAATGACCACCAGAAACTTCTCGCGTGCCAATGCCTTTGTCAAGAAGTCAGAAGGTTGCATGTCTGTGCCAACCCATATGACAGAGATCATGTGTCGATCCACCCAATCATGCATAAAGTGATGCTCAACTACAATGTGCTTTGTGCTAGCATCAAAGACACCAGATTTCTCCGCAATGGCAAGGGCACTCTGGTTATCGCAACGAAGCACAATGGCGGGTACTAATTGACCCAGCTTAAGGAACACGCGCTACAACCATACTGCCTGAGGAGCCCCTGCACCCAGATCAACATACTCTACCTGCGACAAGCTACATGCAATGGAGCCCTGCTTTCCGCTGCGTCAGGACACAATGGTACCACCGAGCAATAACACATAACCAGTGCGAGTGCGTCCATGTGGACTCTAGGCCCACATACTGTCCGTGTAGCCATCAAGAACCACCAAACAGTGCCGGCAAAAGCAAAGTCCAAGATATGGCGTGGAGACCACGTACGCACCACTCACACACCCGCATGAAGGGCTCTAGCACATGGAGCCGGCAAAAACAATGCACGAAGGTTGACGGCAAAGGCGATGTCGGGGCGTGTGGTAGTGGCCAGGTACATCAGAGATCTGATGAGACAAAGGTACAAGGTCACATCCATTGTCTCCCCCAATTGTGTGGGATCGTCCACCTTTAGGGCATCCTGACCGTCAGGCATGAGAGGCATGGAGGCCGTGGGCACTGTGCCAAGGAGGTCACTAAAGTGCCCCCCCACGAATTGTGAGTATCAGGCCTGATACAACAGTAGTGTCCGACGTCTGCGGTCTTGCATGATCTCCATGCCAAGAAAAACTGCTGCAGGACCAAGGTCCTTTATCCTATAGGCAGTCTGGAGGATTACCCTGGCGTCTTTCACGGCCTCCATGTAAGGAGACGCAATTAGGAGTTTGTCCACATAGACCAGGATGGCGGTGAACCCCTCAGGCGTCTGTCGGATAAAGAGAGAGGGATATGCCTTGCTTCATACATATCCCGTACGAGTCATGGTGCTAGTGATCTCCTAGTTCCAACACAGAGGAGACTGCTTGAGGCCGTACAAGGACTTGCGTAAGCGCCAGACCTAGTCACAGTCCTCAAAGCCAGGTGGCTAAGCCACGTAAATCTCCTCATCCATACAACCATGGAGGAACGCATTGTTCACATCCATCTGGTGCAGTTCCTAGTCATGTTGAGCCACTACACCAAACAGAGCGCGAGCTGAGGTCATGCAGCCAACAGGGGCGAAGGTGTAAGTGTAATCGATGCCTTTGATATGAGAGTACCCCTTGACGACCAAGCGAGCATTGTGGTGTTCCAATGAGCCATCCCGCTTCACTTTCTTGCGAAAGACCCACTTGACCTGAATAGCCTTCCTCCAAGTTGGGGGGTTGACTAGCTCATAAACTCCATGCTCTCGGATGGCGTGAAGCTCATCCTTGCAGGCAGCATGCCAGATGTCAGCATCCTATGATGAGACAGCTTCCCTCAGTGTGCCCGGATCAGGCGTCATGTAGGGAGGGCTCTGAGTGGCAAGTGCACATGCCTCAGTGATAGGTTAGACGACCACAAGGTCAGCTGTTGCATCACAAGCAATATGAAAATCGCAGAGTGACGAGATCGTGTCCTATGGGGTACTTTGGATGTACCGTACTAGTACTTAAAAGGTTGAGGAAAAAATGACAGATATGAAGACAAATCATTGTGGAGCTATATGAATTGCACACAATGATAGCGCAGTAGATCTGCATTTGACACGAGGACATAACGTTTTTTCCAGGAGGTCCATCTCTACCGTGACCATTTGCGTGACTTTCAAAGTTCAAAGTTCGAACTTCGAATTTCGACTTCCAACTTCGACACCAACATGTGCAGTAGTCCGCAAAGCGAACTACACATGTTGGTTTTATACTAGAGGTCTTGCACAATAGTACCGTAACATCCTTGTATGTGCCGCACACACGCGTGGGAGGCCAGGGACAAAAAATGAAATACAGGCGTGACACAACTTAGGAACAAGTACATATATGTGTGACTTAATTTGGGACAAAGCCAAAAAGACATACAAAATACTAATAAAACTCCTTTAAGATACTAGTACGGTACCTCTATGTGCTCTGTGCACACACGCAGGCCTAGGGCCTTTGCGCCGGGATCACCACTCACGATGCTGCCAGTGGAGCGCCTGGGTGTTGGACCTGACACTTGTTGGACTCCGGAGTCCAATGGGCGAAGACGAACGCCGGGCTCACGTGAGTAACCTGGGCTCAAGAAGCTCACCTACGGCAGAGGGACAGGCATGACCACAGTTGGTGAGGGCTCAGACAAAGGAGCAGGTGATGCCGTGCAAGGAGATGCATGTGTGGGAGACACGAGACTGGGTGTGACAGTAGGAGAAGGTGAGGCATGACCACACACATAGGCCACAGTGCTGGTGGACACATGTACATGATCATGGATGCCCGTGGGGTGCGAGGGAAAAGGGGTAGAAGGCGGCTGTGCTGGAGAGGTCTCTAGCCCACAATGATGATCGCTAGATCATGAAGAGCCGGAGACCGAGAAGTGGAGCAGGCTCAAACGGCCACATCAGCCGGGTGAGAGGTTCTCGCAGGCTCAGACTCCCCCATTCGTCGAGAAGCCTCACACGTAGGCATGACAGACAGCGACGTGATCAAGGTAAGATAGCAATAGGTGAGGGACTCAAAGAAAAGCGCGTCGTGGGACTCAACGATGCGACGACGAGCGGGGTCCCAAAAACGCTAGGCCTTTGACCACGGGGAGATGCCTACGAAGGCGCACAAGCGACCCCGCGGTGAGACCTTGGACCTTTGCTAGTCCTCGGTATACCACACAAGAGCCAAGGATCCCCAGACACGAGCGAGACGCAAGTTAGCACGGTGGCCAAACCAAAGCTCGTACGGTGTAAGGTGGTCCGGAAGGGGACCGTACGGGAGGCGGTTCCAGACCCACGTCATGTAGGTGAATCCTTCGAAGGCGAAGGACTTCGGGAAACCGCACTCGGACCACATAGCGCGAACCGCATCCTCCATGGTGCGGTTCCAGTGCTCACAGACACCGTTCTCCTAAGGAGTAGTAGGAGCGGAGGCCTGGTGAAAAACCCCATGCTCGTCGAAGAAACTGTCCATCTCACCAAGAAACTTGTTACTGTGATCTGAACAAAAAGTATACAGCGTATGGCGAGACAGACGCTCAGTCATCACTAACCAGAGGTGAACCACAAGAGCGGCATTCCTCTTCTAGCGCAGGTTGTAGACCCACTGCATCCGGGTGAGGTCATCACTCAGGGTCAGGACATATCTGCCCCAATCGGACATGGATTAGAGAGGAAGAGGACCAAGAAGGTCCGAATGGACCAACTCAAGAGGGCAAAGTGCGCAAGAACGGGAGTGATGGTAGCTACAACGATGCATCTTACCCTGAGCGCAGAATATACGGTCGGTATTGGGTGGCTTCTCGAAAGAAGTCGCATCAAGAGTGAGTGCGGGTTGTGATTGAATGAGCTTCCACATAGTGTCAGAGCCCACATGACACAAGCAACAATGCAGCAGTTGTTGGTACTCAAAAGAGAAAACACCACCGACAAACACTCGAGCAGGAGGAGAGGGGGAGCAAGAAGGAGGAGGAGAAATCAGAGAGACAGGATACAGATCATCCACAACAGAGGCACGAAGAACAACGGTACAATCATCAATAACTGTCACAGTCACGGAGTCTGTAGTGTGCTACACAGAGAGTCCCATCAGTGTGCAGGCACGCACAAAAAGCAAGCTGAGCTCAAGGTTAGGCACAAAAATCACCTCAAAAAGATACAGGGGGGCAGACAGACCATCAAAGCACACAACCCCAACACCTTGGACTGGTGATAACTGACCAGAACCTGTGCGAACGGAGCGACTAGATGCAACAGGACAGAGAACAACGAAGAAAATACGACAACATGTCATGTGATGAGTGGCACCAGAATCGATGATCCAAGCGCCAACGGGATCACGACAGGAGGACATCACTTTACAACGAGCGATGGAGCACTCGGCCTCAGACAGGCGCTAAGCAACAGGTGAGGAGGAACGACGAAGGGAACAAAGGTGTGACTCATGAATCCAATCGGCACTGTTAGGCCCATCTTCATCACATGCCAGCTCTGCCCCCCCAACACCAGTCATCGCGAGTAACAAGAACAGACAAACAAATAGTCTTTGAACCACCTGGCTGTGACAACACACTGGCACCTCCCTAAAAGTGAAGCGCCAGAAGATGACGGAGCTCGGCGATGGTGCGGTCACAAATGTTCGGGTCGCCACTACTTGTCAGTGAGGAAGCGAGAACTGCTGTAGTCATGGTCATAGCGCGACCGGAGGCTGTGCTGCTGGACTGCGGGCACTCGGCGTAGCAATGAGCACCTCCACAGTTGTAGCAGTGGACAGTGCATCCTTTGCTAACTCCCAAGGACTGCTACAGCTGCTCCAACTGCTGCTGGCCCAAACCACGCTTCTTCCTACCCTTCTTCCCCTATGCCGCGGTTGCCACACCCTGCATCTGAGTCGAGGTAGCCGGGGTGGAAGGGAAAGAGGAGGGTGTGCCAGAGGATGAAGAAGAGGTCTGTAAGAGGGGCGTCGGCGGCGACGTAATGTCCACTGTAGTAAGAGAACTCTCCTTGTGGGTCATGGCTGCCTCGATAGCAGATGTCACCTGGGGGAAAAGCTGATGTGCCCAATGGAAGAGTTGAAGTAAGGTGGAGAAGGGTCGAGCATGGCATCGCTGTACCCCGAGAAGATGTCTGCGTGCTCAAGACCAACTCGGATCATGAGCGTGCAAAGCACCCAAAGCTGTATACCTCCTAAAGTCACAAGGCGCATGTAGATGCGCATGGCATACCTCTAGTAATCGGTCGCGGGCTTAGCAGGTCCCTGACAAAGGGAGTGAAAGGCGCGAATGTGAGCCGCGCAAGTGGCGTGCGTCTCTACAGCAAGCATGGACAGTGCCAAGTCCTAGCCCCCGCGTAGATCAGCACCCGCGCCTATGTCGGCCTCTCCAAGGAAAGGACAAAAGTCCACAACAGTCTCGCATGGCATGGCTTAAAGGAGTCCGCGCATCGCCCGAGCCCCTGTCAGCACCTAAGCGCTGTCCGTAACCTGGTATGGACTGTGGGAGTAGGGCCAGACCCCCTCTAAAGTGGCCCAGACTTGGAAGAGAGTCTCCCAACAGTCAAAGCTATCATCGCTGACATAGCATGGGGATGGTGTCTCGAAGTCCTTACCTTGCCGCTCCGTGGGTAGAGCAACCATAGACTGGAAAGGACGAGGGATGGGGAAGACGTCGGGACGAGGAAAGTCGCCGAGGTAGGGGTCGGGCAAGGAATGGATCTCCGGTAATTGGGAACAAGAATGCGTCTGAAGCTAACGAAAATGCTTCTGAAGCTCGCAAATCTCCCTCTCGTGGGTGTCATCCTCCATGCCAGGCATGTCGAGGTCCTCATCCAAAGGATCCTATCTTGTTGCTCTCCTTGGTGTAGATGCTGACTACTATGGGGCTGTGGATTGACCACGAATAAGATCAGTGAGTACACGGATGGCATCAGTCTGCTGCTGCTAGTGACGACGAATCTCATCGTGCTGACTACGCAGGTCCGCAATTGCCTGCAAGCGTGGGCTCATGACCCTTGAGGAGGAGGAAGAGAGATCTGGTGGCCCTTTGCCCTTGTCACTTGTCAGAGCCATGTCAACGCTCAGTATGGACCGGGACGTCAGACTGATCAGATTGCAGAACTGTCAACAATTCTCGAGGACTTGCAACGTTGCTTTAAAATGATGTTTCGGCCAAGAATTTGGTTGTGTTGGTGCTGACGTCATCACTCACAATGATGACGTCAGCATGAAGATTGTCCAAATGAGGCAAAACTTGGAGAGATTTTGCACCAAAGGATTTCGAACACAATGCCAATAGTTTTGTGAAAAACAAACTTAAAAAAAGTCAAAGATGTCACCGTTTTCTTTTCAGTCCAAAATCTGGAAAACATCTAGATCCTACAGGGCATGAAATGAGGCGGGAGTGGAAGCGATGGATAAGGTTTTGCAAGAGCTTTCAAATGAGCTCTTACACAACAAAGGTGGTGGACAAATGGGGCATTTGCATACTCTCACGTCCGGGGAGGGTGGTATGTGCGACCTGAGAGAGGCTTCTGGGACCCTTCATAGACCCCTTCTTAACATCGCATGCCTCAACTGCTAGAGGAGGTTGGGAAACCCTTGGCAGCCTCGAGGTGGTGGCGTAGTGATGTGGTTGCAAGGGTGACTTTGCTGCTGCAATTTACTGCGGTGGATCACCGTGAATTGGGGGGTCCTCCCAAGACCGTGGCTTTTGCTGTGGCTCTCACTACTCTTGCCACTGCTACGGCCCGGCTGCACAGCTCTGCAAGGGATGCCTTGCCGCTATGATACCATGTGAAGATGTGTACAAGCTTCCTAGCAACACAGCCGCTGACTGGACGTCAGTGCCCTGTCAGACGATGGCAACATTCATAGGTCATACACACGACCGAAAGGGTCTTGCTAGGAGACACAAGTCAGATTGTCATAATACTTCAATAGCATTTGCAGAGAGAAATGACAAATGAATGGTCCATGGCATAAGTACCTGCCGCGGCGCACGGCGGGCGTCGCACACGGCAACACAAGGTCTGTCCTAAAACCGGCCCAAAACCACTGTTTTGGCCGTAAATCAGCTTAGACATGTCAAAACGCTACGCCGTCTGAACCTAGACATGCAAAATCACAAGCCGGACACTACGACTGGACATATGCACATATCCAGCATCAAACAGTGGACACACGTTGCAAAAACATGCAAATCAGGCCCACGGCTAGTCCACCGATAACCTCCTACGTGTTGCGGAAAAACTGCAGGAGGTCCCTCGCAGCGTCCAGAGCTCTGGGACGGTCATCGATCAGCTCCAAGCTGGTAGTCCACCACCAGACAACGCACCGGTACCACCTGGGTCCGCGTCAGGGATCTGCACAGGTATGGACATGGCCGAGTGGTCACATAAAACTGTACAGGTCGACATGAACCTTCACAAATCACAACAGTTTTGTCGTCTTGTCTCGTCTTCGGTGGCTGAGGATGTCCTCCATGACGTACTCTGTGTCTTCGTCCACTTGAACAGGAGGCGCAACAGGGTAATCTCTGCCATGGAAGTTCTCTCTGAGATCTCGGAAGTGCTTGAGCCCGCTAACATGGAACACTAGAAGAACTTGCATAATGTCGGGGAGTTTAATGCAACCACATGCATTTGCATGCGCTCGATCTCAAACGGTCCAAACCATCGGGGTTTAGCTTAAAACAGTCGGATCCGTGGAGCTTGATGTTCGCCGAGCTGAGAAGGACTATCCCAGTGAACCTTGAATTCGATGATAACTATTTTTAAGGTAGTTGACATTCGTCGAAAATGGACTTTTATCGAATTCAAAAGTACCACCAAATTAATTCCAAAATTCTTTCATTGATTTCAAAGGTTTACCCCCACATTTTTGTCACAGTTGTAACTGGATACATGGTCCGGTTTGTTTTGATGCTGTAGGCATTAATTGGTTTTTATTTGGGGTCGGACGATGTTCAGGCACTTCGATGTGCCTTTCGGTGCCTGACGAGGCCACTGAGTGCTCACCGCCTCACGTTCGGCGTTCACCAAACGCCAAAACTGAGAGCGACGAGCATTCAACCGTTCGAATTATCGAACGGCTGAATGGTCGTCGTCGCTTTCGCAGCTGAACATGAAGAACAAAAAAGACATCTGGCCCGCTTCCTCGTCGAAATAAATAACAAAGTAACCCCGATCATTGAATTCAACGTTCTACCCCAACTTTTTTGTCGAATTCCAAAGTGCCCCCTAATTAATTCCAAAGTGTCAAAAAAAACATCAAGTTAAATGTGGAACAACTCAATCGTCGAATTCAAAGTTCTTTGGGGTATCTTGCCAATGGTGAAGATGTCCTCTTTGCGATGTTGGTCAGCTACTCGATTTATTGATGCTTGTGTCTTCACGAGGGTTTGCTGTGTTTCCTCCCATGCGGTGGTGAAGTCTCGGCGTTGAACGCCGACCGCAGGAAAGTTGCTGCGGATTTGAAGTCCGGCTGGTGTTGCGGGAAGTTTTCCATACAACACTTCAAATGGGGTTTTACCTATTACGGTGGAAACTGCCGAATTATATACGATTTTGGCGGTAGGGAGTTATTGTGCCCAATCTGTCCCATGAGGTTTGCATAGTGTTTGGAGCAGCTGTTCAAGCATTTGATGTGTCTGCTCGGTCTGTCCTTTTGTTTGAGGATAAAATGTTGTTGAAAGTTGAATTCTGTTGCCATGGGGAGTCATTAGATTCCTTAAAAAACGGCTGGCAAATCAACGCTTGTGGTGGTTCTTGGTACGTCGTGTAGCCGTACAATATTGTTGAAACATTATTGCATTTCCCTCGGCGGTGACGGTGGTCGCTGTCAGGATGAAGTGGGACATTTTGGAAAACCTGTTGACGACCACGTGGACGGTGTCATATCCCTTGGGTGTGAACAGTACTCCTGTGATGAAGTCAGTGGAGATCTCTGCTCATAGTTCCGTCGGAACAGGGAGCGGCTATAGATGTCCGTGTGGCCTCGTGCGACGAGAATTTTTTCACTGACATGTGTCGCAGGTTTTGCTGAAGTTGGCCACGTCGGATTGCATCTTGTCCCACCATTAGCTTTTTTCCATTTTCGTCAGCGTCCCGTCCTCTCCAAAGTGTCCACCTGGTCCGGTGTCATGGCATTCTTCATGCAGTGTACGGCGAAGTTTTTTGTTAAGGGGAACGACCACTTGGCAAGTGAGGCGTCATCGCCTCACTTGCGAATATTTGGTGCGTCCAGCCAATATTTGGTTTTATCATATTCGATGTGTTGGTCGTAGCCTCATACGAATAGTCGCTCGAGGTATGGGTCTCGCTGTAGCTGTAGGGTTGCCACATCGGCCATTAAATCTGGCCGGTGGCTGAGTGTGTCCGTCGGATTAGTTTTGTATGGCCGGTACTTGATTTCGTAGTCAAACCCGGACTCAAGGAACTCCATCCTTCAGGTTTGACATCCGCTCAGATCTGACTACGCCTTTGAAGTTTTCAACGCGTGGTGGTTGATGCGCACGGTGCATCTACAACACTCCAGGTAGCATCGCCAAGTCTTGAACGTGCGCACGATTGCTAACATCTCCTTTTCGTGGTCTGCATAGTTGAGTTCTGGTCCTTGCTGTTGTGCTTTGTGCCGTTCCTGTACAGTTTACTGTGACCACTCGGCCGTGTCCATACTCGTGCAGATCCCTGAGGCAGGCGGCCCTGGTGACACCGGCGCGATGACAGGCGGCGGACTACCCGCCTGGAGCTGACCGACCACTGTTCCAGAGCCCCAGATGTCACCGGGACTCCTTGCTNTGCCTTCTACGTCTTGCAGGCGCCTTTCGGCGGACTGGGCATGAGGCCCATTTGCATGTTTTTGCATTGTATACTCGCTGTCAGTCGATGGATGCATGCATGTGACCAGTCGTTGCGTGCGTCTTTTGATTCTGCACGTCTAGGTTCAGACGGCGTAGAATTCTGACATGTGTGCGCAGAGTTACGGCCAAAACAGTGGTTTTGGGCCGGTTTTAGGACAGCTCTTGGACTGCCGCGTGTGACACCCGCCATGTGCCGCGGCAGGTATTTATGCCCTGAACCTGTCAGTTGTCATTTCTCTCTGCATTAACTTCAGTTGAAGCTTGAGATACAAGTGCACGTGTCTCTCCCTACCCTTGCTGTCCCTTGCATGACCTGTGTGTCAACCAGCCAGACCCGTGCTGTCAGGCTAGCAAGCAGAAAGGCTAGGAAGCTTCCTGGAATCTTCTCATGGTATCAGAGCAGGCGAGCCAGTGCTCGTCGTGCTGCGCAGCAGAGACGCAGCAGCTGCAGCAGCAGTGAGCAGCAGCAGTGGCAGCAGCCCACAGCAGCAGCAGCAGGTCCTGGTTGGACCCATCACCACCCTGAGTCGCTTGAAGCGACAAGAGCACGCAGCGACGCATATGCCATCATCCTGATGCGTCAGAAACCGCAACGGCAGGTTCGTGCTGCAGCTGCAGCGTGCCACAACGGCTTGANCTTGCGCGCAGCAGCAGCCGGTCCGAGGCCGCCCGTGTGGCGACTTGGAGCCGCAAACCGGGCGAGCAACAGCACCATCAGCGAGCAACAGCAGCAGCGGCGGCCGTGGCCACTCAGGCACCAGAGGCACCAGTACCTTTTGTAGGTGCTGACTCCAGCCGTGCAGCTTCCTGGAAGCCGCACGGACGTGGAGGAGCCGCAGACGCAAATCGCGTCAGCCGCCATCCTCTCTTCACCCGCCTGTGCCGGACTCAAATAGCCACCAAATGTTGCGCGCTATGGCTCGTTGGAAAGCTTAGATCTCAAGCTTTCCATCGCGCCCTTTCTCGCCTCATTTGGAGCTCTGTAGCCTCCAGCATTCACCGTTCCGCATCACTGATTTGATTTTTTCATTTTTTCGGCCTGAGCACAAAATCAGGTCGTTTTGGCCTTTTTCCCCACTTTTTGAAGACGAAAATTTCACCATTGTCTTCAGCATCCTCAGACGCCTCTGTGGTCCAAATTTCGCTTCATTGGGACAACCTTCAGTTTTTAGTGGTGAAAATTCAAATTTTTATATTTTCAGCACAGCCGATTTTTGGTCAGAAGGTCGACTTTTGCCACCGTCCTAAATCGGCGAGAAACGCAGACGGTTTTGAAATCCGGCAAACTTGACCTGTCGTCCCATAGTGAGCGGCGACATGAGTTCGCCCGACGACAAGGACAAGGGACCAGGTGATCCCTCCTCTTCTTCAGGAGTATTGAGCCCTCGCTCGCAGGCCATTGAGGACCTGCGCAGCCAGCAGGACGAGATGCGTCGTCTGCAGCGAGAGCAGACTGACGCGATCCGCACGCTGGCTGAGCTCCTACGCGCTCAGCCCACAGCTCCTCCGCGGATTTCTGAGGGTGCTGCCGGCGTTGCGGCCTCCACCCAGCACTCGGCTCAGGTGCCCGTGACAGGTGCCCCGCCTGCTTCACCTCCTGGTGTGGTTTCCCCACCACCTGCGGACCTCCTTGACGACGAGCCATTCATGCCAAACTTCGAGGATGACTCCCAGGAGCGGGAGATTCGTCTCCTACAGGAGCGCCTCCGTCAGCTGCAGACGGGTATCCGACCTCCACCTGTGTCCCCGATACGACCGTCACCTGACTTCCCCGGTGATCACCCCCTTCCAGGAGTCTTCCCCGTCTCTCGCCCTCCTCAGCCTGCGGTTGCTCTCCCCACGGAGCGGCAACCAAAGGACTTTGAGGCACCACCTCCACAGTACATCAGCGAGGATGGATTTGACTACTGGGAGATCCTGTTTCAGGTGTGGGCCACTTCCGAGGGAGTGTGGCCTTACTACCACAGCCCATACCAGCCTACAGATCCAGCACAGGTGCTGACAGCAGCCAGGGCCATGCGAGGACTTCTCTACGCCATGCCACGCGAGACTGTCGTTGACTTCCGCCCCTTCCTCGGCGAGGCTGGCACAGGCACCGGAGCTGATCCGCGTGGAGGCTGGGATCTGGCGTTGTCCCTACTGGCCGCAGAGACGCACGCCACGCGTGCGTCAAACATTCGTGCTTTCCACTCGCTCCGTCAGGGACCAGCGGAGCCTACGGCGGATTACTGGCGACGCGCCATGCGTATCTACACGCGTCTGGGGACCTCAGGGGGCACACAGCTGTGGGCACTTCGGACGATCATGCTCGGAGTTCGCCTGGAGTACACTGACATATTCACACGGTACAGCGACGCTGCTCTCAAGCCTTTCTCAGCCACCCTGCAGCTGCTCCCTTGGGCCCACCAGCTTTTCCTCTAGGTGACGTCGGCCCGCGAGGCAGCAGTAGCACATCAGGAGACTTCCCTCGCTGCAGCAGTCCTTGCCTCACCACCATCTTCCCTCCTGCAGTCACCCTCATCTACCTCCATCACGACCTCATCTTCCTCCTCCTCTTCGACCCCGTCTACACCCACGCAGACGCAGGGCGTTGCCGCAGCCGCCCAGGGGAAGAAGAAGAATAGGAAGCGCGGATCGGGTCAGCAGCAGTCGTCATCCAGTGGTAGCAGTGGCCGTTCCGTGCACTGCTACAACTGTGGAGGTGCCCATCGCTACACCGAGTGCCAGCAGCCGCTTGACTGGGAGCGCATCACTCGCGGACTTCAGGCTGCCCATGCTGCCCGCACGGCGTCCGGCACGTCGACCGCACACTCCTCTGGACGCGCGGCGACCACAACTACAGCTGTTCCTGCATCCTCACTGGCGAGCAGCAGTGATCCAGACCCACGTGACCGCACCATCGCCGAGCTCCTTCATCTTCTGGCGCTTCGCTTTCAGGGAGGTGCGAGTGTGTTGTCATTGTCGAGTGGGTCACAGACTGCTTGTTCGTCTGTCCTCCTGACTCATGATGACACGTGTGGGGGAGCACAGTCCGCATGTGATGATGATGGGCCTGACTGCACTGACTGGATTCATGAGTCTCACCTTCTTGATGTACGTCGTTCCTTCCCACTGACGGCTCAGCGTCCCTCTGATGCCGAGTGTTCCATTGCTCGTTGTACAGTGACGTCCACCAGTCGTGACTCCGGTGGCACTTGGATCATCGATTCCGGTGCCACCCACCACATGACGTGTCGTCGTAATGACTTTGTGGTACTTGGTCCCGTCACGACTGTCCGTTCTGTTCGTACAGGCTCTGGTCAGTCCTTACCGGTCCACGGTGTTGGGGTTGTATGCTTTGATGGTCCGTCTGGCCCCCTGTATCGCTCTGACGTGCTGTTTGTGCCTGATCTTGAGCTCAGCCTGCTGTCTGTGCATGCCTGCACTCTGATGGGTCTCTCCGTTGAGCATACCGCTGATTCAGCGACTGTGACTGCTCTTGACACCCGTAGCATTGTCCTGCGTGCTTCAGTCGTAGATGATTTGTACCACATTGCTCGGCCCTCCTCCCCTTGCTCTCCCTCCTCCTCTGGCCGCGTTTTTGTCACTGGAGTTCTATCCCCGGAACACCAGCGGTTGCTTCACCGACGTCTGTGTCACGTGGGCTCCGACACTGTGTCGAAGCTCATCCGGACACAGCCCGCTCTTGGTCTTGACGTGGCTTCTTTCGAGAAGCCACCCAAGACCGACTGTCTTTTTTGCGCTCAGGGAAAGATGCACCGGTGCACTTATCCTGATTCGCGTTCCCGAGCGCTGAGGCCACTCGAGTTGGTCCACTCGGACCTGCTTGGTCCTCTCCCGGTCGAGTCCCTGTCCGAGAGGGGACGGTATGTTCTGACGCTGACTGATGACTTCACCCGGATGCGGTGGGTCTACAGTCTGCGCCAGAAGAGCGACGCCGCCCTTGCGGTTCGGCTCTGGCTCGTGATGGCTGAGCGTCAGTCTCGCCACACGCTACATACCTTTCGCTCGGATCGCGGCGGCGAGTTCCTCGGTGAGATGGACTCCTTCTTTGCTGAGCACGGCATTTTTCACCAGGTCTCCGCTCCTGCTACCCCACAGCAGAACGGTGTCTCTGAGCGCTGGAACCGCACCATGGAGGATGCGGTCCGCGCCATGCGGTCTGAGTGCGGTCTCCCGGAGTCCTTCGCCTTCGAGGGCTTCGCCTACATGACGTGGGTCTGGAACCGCCTCCCGCATGGTCCGCTTCCGGATCATGTTACACCGTACGAGCTCTGGTTTGGCCACCGTGCTGATCTTCGTCTCGCGCGCGTCTGGGGTTCCCTGGCCTCCGTGTGGTACACCGAGGACCAGCAGGGGTCCAAGGTCTCCCCCCGGGGTCGCTTGTGTGCTTTCATCGGCATCNCATTGCTCGGCCCTCCTCCCCTTGCTCTCTCTCCTCCTCTGGCCGCGTTTTTGTCACTGGTGTTCTATCCCCGGAACACCAGCGGTTGCTTCACCGACGTCTGTGTCACGTGGGCTCCGACACTGTGTCGAAGCTCATCCGGACACAGCCCGCTCTTGGTCTTGACGTGGCTTCTTTCGAGAAGCCACCCAAGACCGACTGTCTTTTTTGCGCTCAGGGAAAGATGCACCGGTGCACTTATCCTGATTCGCGTTCCCGAGCGCTGAGGCCACTCGAGTTGGTCCACTCGGACCTGCTTGGTCCTCTCCCGGTCGAGTCCCTGTCCGAGAGGGGACGGTATGTTCTGACGCTGACTGATGACTTCACCCGGATGCGGTGGGTCTACAGTCTGCGCCAGAAGAGCAACGCCGCCCTTGCGGTTCGGCTCTGGCTCGTGATGGCTGAGCGTCAGTCTCGCCACACACTACATACCTTTCGCTCCGATCGCGGCGACGAGTTCCTCGGTGAGATGGACTCCTTCTTTGTTGAGCACGGCATTTTTCACCAGGTCTCCGCTCCTGCTACCCCACAGCAGAACGGTGTCTCTGAGCGCTGGAACCGCACCATGGAGGATGCGGTCCGCGCCATGCGGTCTGAGTGCGGTCTCCCGGAGTCCTTCGCCTTCGAGGGCTTCGCCTACATGACGTGGGTCTGGAACCGCCTCCCGCATGGTCCGCTTCCGGATCATGTTACACCGTACGAGCTCTGGTTTGGCCACCGTGCTGATCTTCGTCTCGCGCGCGTCTGGGGTTCCCTGGCCTCCGTGTGGTACACCGAGGACCAGCAGGGGTCCAAGGTCTCCCCCCGGGGTCGCTTGTGTGCTTTCATCGGCATCTCCGCGCGGTCGAAGGCCTGGCGTTTTTGGGACCCCACTCGCCGTCGTGTCATTGATGCCCGTGACGCGCTGTTTTTTGAGTCTCTCACATACCGTGATCTGGCTTCGATCACAGCGCTCTCCACCGCTCATGTCCCTTTCTGTGAGGGTCCTCGGCGGATGGGGGAGACTTCTCCGCCAGTGACCATTTCTCGTCAGGCTGATGTGTCCACTCGAGTCCCCTCTCGATCTCCAGCACTTGATGACCCGGCTATCATTGCCGTTGGTCCAGAGATCCCGCCTGCTCAGCCTATTTCACACCCCAAAGGTACCGCTGCTCCCACACCTCCTCCTGCATCATCACCTGTGTCCACTGGCACCCCTGCTCCGGTGTCTGACCCATCCCAGCCCACTCCTGTCCCTACGTCGCCTGACACTCCTGTCTCAGTGTCCGGGCCAGCTGTCCCTCCGAGCTCAGTGTCCCCCACACACGCTTCTCCTCGCACGGCATCTCCGGCTGCCTCGTCTCAGCCCTCACCAGCTGTGTTCGTACCTGTCCCTGTGGTCGTACCTGTTCCTGAGCCTGAGGTGTGCCCCTCGACCTCCGGTTACTCCCGTGAGCCCGGTGGTCGCCTTCGACCACTAGATTCCGGAGCTCAACGAGCGTCGGGTCCCGGACCCAGGCGTTCCTCTCGCAGCATCGCGAGCGGTGATCCAGGCACAAAGGCCTTAGGCCTGAGTGTCCGCACTGAGCTTTCAGAGGTACACCTAGCGTGCCCTATAGGGCACGACCTGGTCACTCGCGAGTTCCATATCGCCTGTGACGCAACAGCTGATCTCGTAGCCGTCAGACCTGACACTGAGGCGTGTGCACTTGCCACGCAGAGTTCCCCCTCTATGGCGCCTGACCCGGGCACATTGAGGGAGGCTTTCTCATCACAGGATGCTGAGGCCTGGCGAGCTGCTTGCGAGGATGAGCTTCGCGCCATCCGAGAGCACAGAGTCTACGAGCTGGTCGACCTTCCCCCTGGGAGGAAGGCGATTCAGGTCAAGTGGGTCTTTCGCAAGAAAGTGAAGCCGGATGGCTCACTGGAACGCTACAAGGCCCGCTTGGTCGTCAAGGGGTTCTCTCAGATTGAGGGAGTTGACTACACTGACACCTTTGCCCCTGTCGGCCGCATGACCTCAGCTCGAGCTCTGTTCGGTGTAGTGGCTCAGCATGACTGGGAACTACACCAGATGGATGTGAACAATGCATTCCTCCATGGCTCTTTGGATGAGGAGATTTACGTGGCTCAGCCACCAGGCTTTGAGGACGGTGACAAGGTCTGGCGCTTGCGCAAGTCCTTGTACGGCCTCAAGCAGTCTCCACGGTGTTGGAACCGGGAGATCACTGGCACCTTGACTCGTGCAGGATACGTACAGAGCGAGGCAGACCCCTCACTCTTCATCCTACCGACACCCGAGCGGTTCACCGCCATCCTGGTCTATGTTGATGACCTTCTGATCGCGTCTCCGTCCCTGGAGGCCGTGAAGGAGGCCAAGGCTGTCCTGCAAACCGCCTACAGGATGAAGGACCTCGGTCATGCATCGGTGTTTCTTGGTATGGAGATCGTGCGAGATCGCACACATCGGACATTGTTGCTGCATCAGGCACGATACGCACGAGTCGTGGGGGAGCGCTTTAGCGACCTCCTTGGTGCAGTGCCCACTGCTTCCACACCCCTCACACCTGATGGGCAGGATGCCCTGAAGGTGGATGACCCTACACAGCTGGGGGAGATAGTGGACGTGACCTTGTACCTCCGTCTTATCGGATCTCTGATGTACCTGGCCACTACCACGCGTCCCGACATTGCGTTCGCCGTCAACCTCCTCGCTCATTTCTCGCAGGCTCCACGTGCGAGAGCTCTTCATGCGGCTGTGCGAGTGGTACGGTACGTGGTCTCCACGCCGTATCTCGGACTCTGCTTTCGTCGGCAGTGTTCGGTGGTCCTTGACGGCTACACTGACAGCGACTGGGCTTGGAGCCTTGACGGGCGCAGTCGCACTGGCTACGTGTTCCTGCTCGGTGGTACCGCTTTGTCCTGGCAAAGCGGGAAGCAGGGCTGCATCGCACGTAGCTCGTCGGAGGCAGAGTATGTGGCTTTGGGGGCAGGGGCTGCTGAGGCAGTTTGGCTGCAGCGCTTGTTTCTTGAGCTTGGGCAGTCAGTACCCGCCATTGTGCTGCGTTGCGACAACCAGAGTGCTCTCGCCATTGCGGAGAACTCTGGTGTTTTTCATGCTCGCACAAAGCACATTGCGGTTGAGCATCACTTTGTTCGTGATCTGGTGGAGCGACGCGTGATCTCCATCATGTGGGTTGGCACTGACTTGCAGCGTGCTGATTTCTTGACAAAGGCACTCGCCCGCGGAAAGTTCCTGGTGGCCATTCGTTCTGTTGGGCTTCGCCCCATGCGTGACAGTGGTTGAGTGTGGGATGTACGTTGGCGTCTCATCTGTCTGTGTCACTCACTATGTGGTTGTACCAGTGCTGCACGCGTATGGACATGCGTACCATCGGGTCATGGGGGAGTGTTGTGCTTTGTGCCGTTCCTTTACAGTTTACTGTGACCACTTGGCCGTGTCCATACTCGTGCAGATCCCTGAGGCAGGCGGCCCTGGTGACACCGGCGTGATGACAGGCGGCGGACTACCCGCCTGGAGCTGACCGACCACTGTTCCAGAGCCCCAGATGTCACCGGGACTCCTTGCTGTGCCTTCTACATCTTGCAGGCGCCTTTCGGCGGACTGGGCATGAGGCACATTTGCATGTTTTTGCATTGTATACTCGCTGTCAGTCAATGGATGCATGCATGTGACCAGTCGCTGCGTCCGTCTTTTGATTCCGCACGTCTAGGTTCAGACGGCGTAGGATTCTGACATGTGTGCGCAGAGTTACGGCCAAAACAGTGGTTTTGGGCCGGTTTTAGGACAGCTATTGGACTGCCGCGTGCGACACCCGCCGTGCGCCGCGGCAGGTATTTATGCCCTGGACCTGTCAGTTGTCATTTCTCTCTGCATTAACTTCAGTTGAAGCTTGAGATACAAGTGCACGTGTCTCTCCCTACCCTTGCTGTCCCTTGCATGACCTGTGTGTCAACCAGCCAGACCCGTGCTGTCAGGCTAGCAAGCAGAAAGGCTAGGAAGCTTCTTGGAATCTTCTCACTTGCAGTTTTTGAGACATGTAGGCCACCGTTTTTTTGCCGTTGCCATGGTCTTGCGGAAGAATCATGTTAATGGCTTGGTCCGATGCATTTGTAGCCATGACATAGTCGACCGTTAGATTGGCTAATCGTAGGGCTGGCGCCAAGGTCAGAGTGCTCCGCAAAGCGGTGAAGGCTTCTTGTAAGCTATCTCTCCAACGACACTCGTTTTCTTTTTGAGTAAGGTCGGAAAGAGGCGCTGACACCCGAGCGTATTCCCGTACGAATCGCCAGTGGTAATTGAAGAATCCAAGGTAAACATGAATTTCTCAAACGTCGACGTTGGCCAATCAGCGAGTTCTGTCACTTTTTTTAAACCATGGGGATTTGTCCGCCTTTGATGAAGTGACTCGAAAACTCGATCAAATGACGGCTGAATTCACATTTCACGAGCATTCCGTTAAGTTTTTCTCTTTGTAAAACTTCAAGAACGTTTCATAGATGTGCATTTTGCTCCTCTTGGATGCGACTATAGACCAACATTTCGTCAAGGTAAAACACGACAAAATCGTCAAGGTACGGGCGGAAACTATTGTTCATTGCCGCCATACACATCGTCGGGACATTTGTGAGTCCAAAAAAAATGACTGTGAACTCAAAGTGCTTGTAGCAAGTTTGGAACACCGTCCTCTTGATGACGGCGGCTGCCACACGTATCTGGTGATATTCGCTGCGTAAGTCGATTTTGCTGAGAAATTCGAGCCCCCCGGAGTTGGTCGAAAAGTTCATCGGCTCAGGGAAGAGGGTGGTTTCATATGGTAGTGGCGTTCAACACCCGATAATCCATGCACATCTACATCTCGCCAGTTTTTTATGAATAGTATTGGTGCGGTGTATGGCACCGTGGATGGGCGGATGAACCCCTGAACGAGCATCTTGTCGAGCTTCTTTCTCAGCACGGTCAGCTTGTGATCACTAATCAAATAGGCCCCTTGGACGGTAGCTTTGCTGCCCGGCTTCAGTTCGATGCGATGGTTGATGTCTTTCCAATGAGGTAAAGTCTTCGGGAGTTTGTTGGGGAGGATGCTCGCAAACTCTTGGATGAGGGGTGCAAACTCTTTGGGTACCATCGCGAACTTCGTCGAGGCCGATGATGAGTCAGCTGGTGCCACTTTTGCCTCTCTTATTGGCTTGAAATACATATGCCACGCACGAGCTCCTTGTCACAGACATTGCTTGCCCATGTTGAGCGGTATCGGTTACACCAGTTGTCGCTTTTGGCTTCCGCGGCTGCCTCTGCTACTTCCACTTCTACTGTTTCCGCTGTCGACTTTCGTCTCACTTGCGCAAGTTGTCGTTCGGCACTGTCAATCTCCTTGTAGATGTCGCCACTGTTCCAGTCGACCTACGGATTGTTTCGATACATGAAATCTTGTCCGAGGATGATTTCTTGATCGCTCATTGGACAAGACCTCCATACTTTTATATCTCAAAGATCCCCCACTTGTAACTGTAGTGGTTCGCAGAGTCTCCATATTTGTAGTCTCCTATTGACGGATTTTCCTTCAAACACCTTCGGTTTGGTCTACAAACCTTGCTTGCGAACCATGTCATTGCTTATGAAGTTGTGTGAAGCTCCTCCATCCAGTAGTGCCGGTACCAATATGCAACTTGTGCATCCTCGAGGTTGGATTTTCAGTAGTATCACCGGTTGGCCGTCCTCGTACCCCTCGTCAAACTTTGTGATCTCAGAAACCCTCTACAACAATGTGGGCCGTTCATATGGACGATCATTTGGCACAGGTCGCTCCTCACAGACAAGAGTTGCGCCTTTTACTCCTGCCCTTTTTCCTTTCCCGACTCGTTCTTCTGTATCTCCCCCCCCTTTTTGGCCTGTTGCTTGCTTTGAAAGTTGCAAGCGATGTGCCCAACCTTTTTGTAGTTCTAGCAGGTTTTTGTGTCTCTCTCGTTGACGCCATCCACTTCCATCAAAGCCGAGGAGTCTGCTGACTGGTTCTTTCTGTTTCCATGATTATTGAGGTTAGGAGGTCGCCAATCGTAGGATTCTTGGATCCAAAAGTTGTAGTCGGCATTGTCGATCCTTTCTGCTGCTCCAATCACCGGCAGTAAGTCATTTTGGATGCCTAAAAAAACCATTTCTTGCCGGATATCTTGCTTGAGGCCATTGTTGTAATTAAAACAGAGTTTTTTGGGCGCGATGTCTACTCTAGTAATGATCTCGTAGAATCTCCACGCGTACTTTGCCATGCTGGAGTGCTGATGGAGACACTAGATCTTGCATCGTGCATCAATTTTTTTGTTCAATCATTAAAAGTGTATGAGTATCACGCGCGAGAATTCATTCCAGTCGGTTGGTGGCATCAGCATGTCTTTCCAATATGGATTTATCTGCTCCAATGGTAGAACGCCTGCGGTCGGCAACATGAGACGGGGGCCGTTGACTGTTGATGATGCTTTGCAGGTCTCCTGCAGTTGTTGGATGGTCCTTAGATTGGACCACGAACTTAGTGTCGTGCCAAGAAAAAGCGTGGCCCCAAGGTCAATTTGCTTCTGATCGCCGTTGACCACATCAATGAAGTACACCTCCAAACCCACATCCAAACCATTGGTCCTTATGAGTTTGCAGGATCGAACGGTTCTGGTGGAGCCGGAAAACTTTTGGGTTTGCTCAAGAGTTGAGAAATTCTCTTGACGAGCACCGCTTCACGTGCGCTTGCATTAAAAGGAGCCTCCATCGCGACATTGAGTTCTTAGAGCAGGTGGTTGTTGATTCCCTCCAGTGCGGAGATCCTATTTTCCATTTCCTCGTTGATCCGCGCCTGTCTCCAATGCCACTTGTCGTCCTTGCTGTCATCGTCGAGGGTGTTGGTAGGGATGGCTGGCCTATAGCCATTCGGGTCCATGAATGGATTGGTCGCCGAAGCCATAGGGATTGCTCCAGCTGCCACAAAGCATGCCACGCAAGCATTCAGTGTCACATCTGGGTCCGCGTGCACCGGCACGTTCTGCTCCTCCATCGCCAAAGTCGTTGCCAAAGACCCGCAAGTGGTCATCGCTTGCGCTTGCTCGCCTCACGCTGTAGTCGCAAAGTTTGCAAAGTCTTGACGTGTGCGAGGTAGTCCTCCGGATGAGTAAAGTAGTCGGATGCCTCTCGAGCGCCGATGCGCTCCGATACCAAGTGTTACGATGAACGGACCATAAATGGTGAACAGGTAAAAGTTGCAAGGTAAAACATGATTTAGAAGTTGGGACACTTGAGAGATTTATGATTAGCATTAAGTGTACTTTGATGACAAGTGTCAAAATGATTGAACATATGTATACAAATGTTGAGTTACGAATGAATCATAGTCAGGGTCGTTGGGTCAATTGTTGAGCGACGCGTGTGGAGTCACGTTCTATGTGGTTGGATTCAAGAATGTCCGCCGAGCAGTCAGGAGTCTTTGAGAATCAACGGTGAATTTGCAAGATGCATCTTTACAAATCCAGATTTGGTGTGATGCATCGTGATGTCAATCGCTAGGTCGTGATACTTCTTTTCATAGGTTTGCAAGAGTGGTAAAAGCTGTCAGAAGGTTCGGGAATATCCATTGGGGAGGGGGCAGTTGTCCAGTTTGCCCTTGACCGTTGGAGTGAATATCGCGGTCTTTGCGACGCGGCGGGCTGTTTGTGTAATAATGTAATTTCCCACTCGGTAAGATTTGGGACTCCTATACGTTTGGTATGTAACACTGCGATCCTTTCAACAATGTTTTGTGAATCCATCAAACAATCGTAGTTGCATCTTGGCTACATTGTCGTTCTTCATTCCAAAACACACATGGAAGAACTTAAAAAACTTCTTACCTCATTCGTGGGAATACGCCTCTATTGTTGTACCGAGCCAATAAAAGATTGTTTGAGAATTTGGGGAAAATCAATAATTTCTATTGAGGAGTAAGTTTGATTCCATGAAAAGTGTCGAGGGTTTTGAGCACATGTATACAGTACCAAGAATGAGAATGAGGCATATGTTGGGATCTCTGCGCTCGAGCCGAGGGACATGTACAATATCGGAAGTGAGTGGATGCTTTAAGAATATCTGTCAAGAAATCGAGGGGCTTTGAGAGTAACAAGGCACAGCGCTCACGCCATCAAGAAGTCAACCAAACAATGCCAAAACATCGATATGGTTCACAATACTCTGTTCTATTGGTATATGTTCGTACCACACGGTGACCTCTGGCCTCGTTCCACACTCACCTCACTGATGCACGTGACTGACCGGAGAGATACCGCTCTGCTCGCAGGTCTGCCATGGTGATGTGGCTACACAATTGTCCATTCATTGAATCACGTGGCCATAAAGCTTCATCCTTGTGCTCATCTGCCACATGCTTGTGCTTTGTCTTGTCCTATGCTAAGCCGGGTGCTTACCCAAGCTTGTTCCTTAACCCTCTTTTGGCCGATGGTATGATTGACATGCTATCTTTCCTAACTTGGTGATAGGTGGTTCGAACTCCCATCAACCTCAAGGGTAACAAGATAGAGCGCCCTCGTTGTCCCTCGCTCACCACCCGCTTGTAGCACTTTGCTGTGCTATGAGTCGTTTACTCTCGTTTATGACATCCTTCACTCCCGTCAAGCGACCATGGCATCTCTTCGCCTCTTTTGTCTCTTGCACTAGCCTGTTGCTCCTGTCTAGTCCAGCATGACTTCCTATGCTTTTGACCTTTCCGAAAGTGGTCGAAGGAGTGTGGACATTCTGGGACAGAACACTAGAGATCGGGACAGGTGGCCAAAATTCCCTTGGTCAAGCACCGTAAAAATCGCGAGGTCGTCATGCGGCGGGCGATAAATGAAACGATGTTCATGCCCACTCGTGGAGTTTAGGGACTCGTGTACGCCAGGGATCTAACACTTCCCCCTATTTAACTGCAATGTACTAGCGTTGATGTCCAAGGATGTCTTCAATCACGTACCCCATATTCGTGTCCACTTCAACAGGTGGTGGTGCGACGTATATGCTGGGGAAGTTTGTATCGGAGTCCTGGTAGTACTTTAGCTTCCTGGTGTGTAAGACAAGATGGATTGCCATGCTTTCAGGCAAGTGAAGTTGAGTGACAATAGGGATTAAAATTTGTTCAATCTTAAACCTTCCCAACCAGCAGAGTATGAGCTTTTCAGTCTTGACCTTAGAGCTTGATGTTCGATAAGTTGAGGTGGACGCGGTCGTCAACGTTGAGTACCTCATAGAAGCGCTGTCGGTCAGCGCTCAATTCATCATTGCTCATGTCTTTCCAATGTTTTTCTGTGCTTCTTCCCAAATCCTTGAGAAGTCCTTGTCGTGGATCTCAACCGTGGGAATGTGGCCATGACTTTGTAATCCTTCCGGTGTGGCGGGAACGTTGCTATAAACCACTTCAAGTTAAATTTTATCCATTGCCATGTAAGTGGCGGAGTAAGAAGAAAGTTCGGTGGTTGGCAGCTTGGCTGCCCAACTAGTGTCGTATAGCTCGCATGCTGGGTCCAGCCGGTTTACGACACTTCTGTCGAACCTCAGAGAAAGTGGAAGAATGTGCAAGAAAATTTGGAAGCAGAACACCAGAGGTCAGCTTAAATGCCCTCGACCAAACGGCATTAAAATCTCATGGTCGTTGTGCAATGGGCCAAGAATGCAAGGGAAAAAATCCCACTCGTGGAGTTCAGGGACTCACATATGCCTGGGACATAACACCACCATTCTGATGATGATTGCTAGTTGCAATCCTTTTCAAAGGATTATCGCCATGTTTCCCTTGCGTTCTGTTGCATCACTGATGTACACAGTTACCTCAACTCTGCCTGTGGGAATTTGTGTCCTAACATCTTTGAATCATGGTGCTTTGACCTGCAATTTTTATCCACTACTCGGTCGAGGGCATTTTGGCTCCGTGTCCCAATCTCCATAGTTTTGTTTGAGAATGTTATTGAAGGTTTGACCAATCTGCATAATTGATAAGAGAACTGTTGTAATCCATGTCAATGTTTGGATACCTTCTGATCAGCCTCTTGACGATAAAAGACTGTTACGAAGATAATCCTTGATGTTCACAAAACCCCTTTGTGTTACGGTTGTGACTCCAGACCTATAAAGAAGTCATCTTTGGAAGTCACATAGTGGCATCCATAAGTTGCTCGAATGATTTTTTCCTACGAGTCACTTTTACGAGCAACCATCATGAACAAGTCGTTTAAGAAGACACCAATACTCTGAGATTCTGGACGTCCATTCTTTTTTAACTTCTCTCCGTCATTGTGGGTCCTGAACAAGGGGGCCAATACTCCAAACTCATGGGTTTTACACGAATTTTATATGTGAGAACCTCCAAGTTTACACTAAATAGAATGCCTTATAGAATATTAAAGGATAAGTTGATCAGATAATCCTAGTTTTCGCTCTGTCCTGATGGGATGTGTCGGTTCTAGGCAGATGTCAAAGTTTTGAGCCTATCTGATTCCTAGCCTATCGGATGCTCAACCCTGATAGCGGTGGTCGCAGAAGTAAGCCGACCTGAACGGCTGAATTATTGACTTACCACCTAGGCCATTCTGGCCGTCATTTAGTCAAAAAAAGCTTGCCATGCTTGCTTGGGATTTACTGACGCGCTAGCCTTCACACATTCACGACGGTTCGAACGCAGGTCCTGTTCTGTTCTCCGTAATTAGTTGGGTTCAGCCGAAGTGGGCCTGACTGAAACATCTACAATGATATAGAATTAGTGCCCTTTAAAAGCTTGACGTTTGGCCGGCGTACCAGGTAGGTCTCTCACGTCAGGTCAGAGTTTGGCGCTTACGAGATTCGCCGGCGGAGTTTGCCATGCGCTATTGCTGGCCGTCACATAACATTTTACCTATTTTTCAGAACAGTCGCTCGCCTTGTACACCTGTCCTCATCGTCGCAGAAGGTCGTGGAAACTGGTCAGGTCATCGCCTCGGACAAGTTTGCCCAATACTGAATGTGCTAGCCCAAAATCTTTGAAAAATGCTGGCACAAAAAATTTCAAGGATGAATTGACAAGATAATCCTGGTTTGGGCCTCGTCCTTAGCACATGCGTCGGGTCCGTCTGGAGGATGAATGTTTAAGGCTACCTGGTTTCCTAGCCCACCGGAAGCTCCACCCTGGTAGCGGTGGTCGACGCCGTACGCCGACCTGAACGGTTGGGCGGTCGTTTTCACGCCCAGGCTCGATTGGCTGTCTCACCCTTACAGATTCCGGAAAATTTTAGTGGACGGCTCTGAACGTCTTATATGCCCTCTAGTTCGATCGGGTATCGTGTTCTCTATTCCATGGTTGATCCCAATGAGCTGAAAGGAGAATAAAGGAAAATTGAAAAGTTTCAGAAACAGCGCGGCCGTTGTGATCGCGCCGTCATCGCTGCCTACAGCTGGAGGCTCTTATGTTACATTGGAGTATGGCTTAGGTCAGATTTAGCCGGCCAGATCAATCTAACAGTCATCGCTGACCGTCACATATTTGGAAAGCTAGCTTTTGGATCTGGCTCTTGTCATACATACCTGCCGTCGTCATCGTAGCCAGTCATGGTGACTCGTCAGGTCGTTGCCGCGGACAAGTTTGCCCATTTTTCAACGGCCAGCACTTCTTGTCTCTCTTGAAGCTCTCCTGTTTCCCCTCTCCTCTTGTCTTACTCACCCTGTGAGCCGAGAAGGCCAGGGAAAGGACAAGAGGTAAAGGCCACCGGCCTCAACCCTCCAAGACACACAGCCTCCTGGCCGTCCATCAAGCGGCCTAGTCAATCGACGGCTATCAAGTTGCCGGCAAATTATCTAACCGGCCGCCGGAAGATCACCTGACCGGCCACCGGCATTCCACCCGGCCCGTGGCAAACTAGTTGCCGGCGATCAAAGGACTAATCGTCAACCAACCTCTGCCATGACGAGTGGTGGTTCTTTACTACCCCTCCTTTTTACACGGAGGGAGGACCGAGCAGACCCTCCCACTTTATTCCTCCCTACTTATCATAAAATGTTCCAATTCATGCCCAACAAGTAGGAGTGTCAGATAATGGGACGTCACCATTATGAAAGAGGATTAATAATTCCAATCACTTGCTAAGCATGATCCCGTACATTGCTTTGATCTGAGCTACGAAGTTTAGGTCAACACGGGTACCGACCTCCCCCTTTCAATTTCGATTGCCCGCATGACAACCATGTTGGGCGTTCCCAAACTCCTTCAGTCATTTGTCCATAAACTTTGCCAAACATGAATGGTTTTCACTATTTTCACGTCGAGGTAGTGTCCCTTGTAACACGCCAATCTATGTGAGCTGCGAACGTGGTACAACAATTGTTGTCCACCCGTGTGGATGACCAAGATTTAGTCACTCATGCGTTTCACTCAGGTCCACATCTTACCAAATGAACAAGGCATTCTCTGGCTACCAGTAACTGAAGTGTTGAAGAACCTTGTATCATCTGTTGGCAAAAAGAACAACCGGTGGTTTGACCGTTACTTCTCTTTATTGCGGAGGTAGCAGGCTCACATGAAAAAAATCATGTATCTTTGTGCTCTATGGAAACAACAGTCGGTATGCCATAAGCCCGATGTATGCAACGATGAAAAATGGCCCAATCCACTGCTGTAGAAGTTTTTTCCATCCCTTGTGACTTCAACCAAAGGTTATTGGTGCTGAACACGATCATGTTACTGGTGTCAAGGAATACCTCACAACAACTTCTGTTGGCGTATGTCTTTAATTCTTGTGGAGCCGTTTGAAGGTGACCATTTGCCTCCTATAACTAGGATTTTATGCATCTAGCAAAGGCTTGAGCATAAGGAAGTTTCGCCTCTCAGATCCCATTCTTCACCAATTAAGAGGACAACACTAGATACCGACCATCGGTCAACATGAACGGTATGAATCAAGTGGACTCGTTCACAAAACTGATCAATGTAAGCTTCATTGGTGCTAGGAATTCATCTCAATGTTTCATGGCAGGATACACATACATGCAAAGAATCTCCATGACAGGTGCTTTGATTCCTACTACTGACGCATCACATGGTACCTCCTACAGTTGTGAGATGGATCCGGTAGAGTTACGATATACATCCTGAGAGGGATTTATTTCACTTTACTCAAACCACTCTCACTCGCAACTGCCCATTCCCAGGCACGTCTTATTGTATCATCCTGGTTGGCAGAGTTACCAAGGTCAAGTTTCCTTGCACAAGCCATAAAAAGGAATTTGCAAAACAAAGGAAATAACTTAAGCGTCAAACATCCTCTGGTTGGGGCCAATCCTTAATGGTGTGGAAGTTTTACCAGTCAACAAGAATTCCATTGTTTTGTACTATGATTCCAAGTTACTTTACATCAGCTTTCGCAATTTTGCAAACTGTATTAGTTCTATGCAAATTCTCACATTTGCATACAATCTTTGCTTCCAAAGAATCTCAAGGAATTCACAATAACGGCTCTTCCATTGACCCAAACAAACACAAGATGTCTTCAAGGTAAACCAAGAAAAACAAGTTAAGTTTACTTGTGAATGTTTGGGTCATTTCTCCTTCTAATGTTACCACGGTATTCATTAGCCTTAAGCACCAAAACTAAAGTCTAATAACTCCCCAAGGACTTCAGAAACATTTTCTACAAGCTCCTCCATTGACATAGAGAACAGTCGCTATCTTGGGTGGGAAACAATTCCATACTTGAATACAAGGTAAAGCAACATTTCCCCTTTTGAAGGGTCAAACACTTTGATTCAAATCAAATCACACTCTTGTTTTTGCGAGTCAAGGGGTTGTCTAGTACCATGTCCAATGGGTAAAAAGGGTTTAGTACTAAACACAAAGCACTCCACGTGTATCTTTCAATGCAAATACTTGTTTTAAAGGTACAGATCACGCGTGCTACACTGTTTTTACCGATGATAACACTGCCATCCAATGGCTTTTACTTTAGGCCAACTATGTTGTAAATCCAAGGCTAACAAAAGAGTCATCTCTTAAAGTGTGTGCCTGCAGGGTAACAGGAGCACTAGCAAGGTATCCATTGAATTGCATTATGATTCTGCCTCTACTCTTGTGAGTGATGATGGCAAGCCCTGTTTGTGGTAAACATAGAATACGTACAACAATCACCGTAACTCCCATATTTCACCTACTCAAGTACACATTTTGTGGTTGTGAGTAAATTCAAATAGTACATTCCAATGGTCGAAATTTATTAGGTCAAAACCTTTGACCAAAGGTACCGCAAACACGATTGTGCTCATTGTCTTAAGGGTGCTTCCCTTGATCGTTGCGTCACAAAATCACTCCATAGCGGTTGGCTCTACCATAAAAAGATAGGTTCAGTTATACATCTTTTATGGAGATGCAAGGATTAGTGGGCAACGGGGATAAGCAAGTGCAGTCCAAGGAGAGAGGGGAAGAAAAACTAAGATAATTGAACTTGTCAATAAATCAGATTGGTTTACATCCTCATCATGCTTTGTATCACCCACACTTGTGATCCAATTCCCCCCTAAGCGGTTCTGACTAATGTCACTCAGGGTTAGGAAAATCCTACACCGTGGCCTTGTTTGTTTCCATGGCCAACCGAGTATAGCCAACTCTGTCCACGGCCTTTTCCACGACCACCTACTACACCATCCCCACAAGGTACTGTGGTTGCAGCCAATGTCGCAGTCTCTTAGCCACCACCAGTAGCCTTTGGAAAATAATTCCTAAAGCAGCCTGGTTGCACATAGTTGTGCCAGAGCCCTTTGTAGAAGGCTGTGTCGTAATGTTCACGTGTTGCTTACAACTTGTTGTTGTCACGTGATTGTGGTTGGAGGCCCTCTATCCACCAATTGTTTTGTATAGTCGATTCACAGGCTACTTGCTCTTTGTCCCACCTTGTTGCCCAGCTGTCCCTCTAATCCTTGAACCATCTATGTGCACGTCAAGACCTTACTATGTACCCACATTCAAGCATGCATCGGAATTTTTTTTTGGGTTCACCAAATGCATTTCACTCATGTATCCCACTTCCGACGTAGTACGCTTTTCTTTTAGCTTCTTCTTAGCAAGACCATCGTGCAAGTATCGTAACAACAAGTACTTTTGGATACTTGAAGGTGGAGAGAACATCATTGCCAACCAAACCTTTGGCTTCCTCCACAAGCGTGATGGACTCGGTCAGCTGGTAATCATGTGAGCTGTCTAGTTGATTAATCTCCTTGAGCTCGTTGAAGGCCTAGTGTGTCTTCTCAAATCGGGCACACATATCGTGCATAATGATACGGAATGTCTCCCACGGCATGGACATTCACTCTAGGAGAGGCCGTTGCGTACCCCACTCCTTGGCCACATAGTTGAAGAGTTTATCTTCGAGCTGTGTTGTAGCAAGGTTATCCCATGTACCAAATGGAGCTTAGTGGATATGTTAAACGAGTTCCATGCGGTTTAATCACTCATTCTACTCCACACTAGTACAGATGATCTCCACACCATGGAGGAAGAAATTGTTTACGACTGGCCCCGAGGTCATCAAGGTAGGCAGTACCTTGCTCCCACTAGTGGTGGTGTCTATGGTTATGGCGTGCTTTAGCACCACTACATCCACATCTGAATCATGCTTTGAAATGCCTTGTCCGGTTTGTTTAATGGTCGTGTTCCTTTGTGGATGGCCAATTGTTGCAGCTGGCGACCACAGCCAGGTTTCAGGATGCTTTGCTCGTGGTGGGCCAACAGATTGGCCAATACCATCTTAAGCTATGATTTCATTAAAGCCTCGGTGATAGCCTTGAGTTCCTTATACTTCCATGCGCCTTTGCCCACTAGAGGATAGTACGGTTTGCGTAAACAATCGTCCATGATGCCCATCTTCCAAATGAAGGCACATTCCTCCATCACGCTAGAGGGGGCATGGAAGTACCCCATTATTGCTATATCCCACAAAGGACAGTTCATTTCCCACTCCTCCAGTTGGTATCATACATTTAACATAAGATTTAACTTTTAGTCATACCACAGCCTTGGTGGTGGCCTCCACAAACTTCTGTCAGCCTGGGAAAATTGTCTTCAGCGTGGTATTGTCTGACTCGATGGCTGTCTCCACAATATCCTGTCACGTGGTTACTCTTTACACCCTTGATGTTATCAATAGCCTGTTTTTTACTAGCATATTATTTCAATTTGATAGGAACCTAGAACTTTTCAAGAGATTGGATTGAGTTCTTCCTTAAAACGATGACAATTGGCATGTTCTTCTTTGTTGTCATTAAAGTTATGATCTTCTCTAGGATGAGCGTTTGTATTGTTGTCCTCGAGCGCATCGTCTGTCGATTGGGTGTCATTGACATGCATGCCTTGAGCACGATTTTGGCCTTTGCATTGTTATTGGTTTCATGGGGTCTAGTGTTTATCACTTTCAATGAAACAATGTTTGTAGCCTTGGCTATCATGCTTGCCGTGGTGACTCCAAATACTCGGAGTCCACCAAGGGCGTATGGTGAAGCCGTCATCACCTTACTCGTAGCATTTGACAGCTTGGCACTTGACATGCAATAAAAAGACTCGTCGTGCGACTAGCACAAGCAATGTAGGACAAGAACCACTCAAAAGAATCTTTGAGAGGAGATGTTTTATTTGTTTCTTTGCTCTTACGACCAATGAAGCCACGCTACAAAAGTGAAATTTGTTCTCGACGCCGCTACAAATGGCACAACCACATAATAGTTTTTTTTTGTTTATTTCCTAGGCCGCCACAGTTGGCACCAGCACATAGCAGGGGATTACCTAGAACAATATAATTGTGGGAAAACATTGCTGTCGATCAAGGCATCCGTTGTATTGGACTTGCGAGACATCAGGTCATTTCTCCCACAGTAGTTGGAAATGGCGGGAGTAGGAAAAAAAGTGGGAAGGACTTCATAAAAAGGAACAAGGAATCAGAATATGGCAAAGGGCACGAGTGGACTGTGAGAACCATGTCTGGTCATAGAGTTCTGCCCTGACCAATCACCCATCTCACCGCCCCCTCTACCTATGCCTACTTTGGCCACCCCACCCCACGCAGAGTTCCTTCAATTGAACATGTTTTTCTTGAAGTTTTGGTACCGACCCCCTGACAATGGACCAGATTCACTATAGCTACGGAGACCTCGTCAAAATCTGGTAGATGGCGTAGGTGCTTGTTGGAAAGAGTGGAAAAGGATCAATTGTGTCTTTTCTAAGATCAAAATGGAGAGCAGGATGTGGAACTATTTTAAGCACACAAATCGTACGGCTGTAATATTGCAAGGAAACCATCTATTGTGGTACGGAATTGCAAAAAAACCAAGGATACGTCATGAAGACATGAGCACGAGCACGTCTAGCTCTCAAAAGGAACATGAGGCCGATGTCAAAGAAAACCCGGGTGAAGATGCCGATTCAGCCATTGTCCTTAATAAAGTCATTGACAAGAAGGTGAAAAACCTTGCAACACTAGTGAATGCGACGAGAGGCCTAGTACGCGTCCTACGAGACGATGGTCAAAAAACACCATCGAGCATTGCGGTGCAGGATGTCATGAATGATTGGGGATTGAATGATGATGATAAGATGGAGCTACTCGATGTGCTTCAGAAAGATGATGCAATTTGTATTTTGTATGTGTGCTCGAAGGGTGGTCTTCATGTGCCAGTGCTGAGTCTATTCCTTGGCCGAACCAATGCATGATGTGAATGGCCATGCTGGAGAGGAGGAGGGGAATGGATGCAAGGACAAGGGGAGAGGGAATGATGAGGAAGAGGAGGGAATTGAAGCCAGGAAGAAGTAGAAGAAGAAGAAGAAGTATGTGGCGGGGAAGGCGACAGCGACAATGTTACCGTTGGGTCGAGTTTGGATGACGAGGATTTACATGAATGACTTATCCATGTCATCCTATTGGTCCTATTTTATTTAGATTGAACAATGGTGTTTTTTTTTTCTATTTACACTGTCTATTTGTTTAGCAACATATATCGATAAAAAGTTTTTAAAGTCAAATAACTTAGCAATATAATATGTCCACGTCACCTCGCTAATTATGTTTCTCAATAAATGTATAGACACGCCTTGATGTTGTCGACTGGTTTATCAAAGTCGTGTTGGGATATGCTCACCCCCCTGACTTGGTTGACTATCTGTCCACCTAAAAAATGTTATGTCCCGTTTCTCTTACATTACATAGTACAACAAAAGTCAAGAAAGAACCAGCTGTGACTAGAAAACAATATCGTTACTGGGTAGAGCATGTATGACTGGGCTTTGAAAGCTTTCAAAAGCCTGAATGCCTGTTATATAGGCAATTGGGTGGACGCATGCCTCAGGTTAAAAAGCTCATCCGAGTTCCTTGGACACACATTTTCTCCTCCAAATCCTTGCACATGATATCAAACTCCTCGGTGTAGCTGTACGAGACCAAATCCTTTTGGGACACCCGTGTCAGCTAGTACAAATTTACTTGCGGGTAGCTAGAAACCTCGACAAGGCCCATCCGTGAACATTCTTGCTCTGTGCACCAAGCCCTCCCATCCATCAGTCACAAATGTGAACCATTGATTAGGATGGGATGACTCAAGAACGTTATGTGGCACTTGTGCATGCCAGTTTATGAATGTTGATCGTTCAGAATGCGTCACCACGACAAGACGTGAGTCTCATTGATGGCTCCGACATAGTCGTCAAACCATGGCAGATATTCCGGATGGCCCTCCCAAGCTTCTAATGGAGGGTCTCTGGTGTGACTCTACCGGATGGCGGATGGTGTGATGTTGAGCAGTGCTTGGAATACTTTTTGCAATACTTGTAAACATGCTGACGTCCCACGTTGAATCTGCTCTATAGGCTGACAAGTCAACATTTTGTAGCATGCAAATAGTAGGTAGGTAGACGGGTTTTTGTCAGCAACAAACTGGCTATGGTGTTGTGTTGACAAAGACGTTGATACCACGAGGATGCAGCACCATGTTGCCATAGTCATTCTGGCCATCTTGTACAACCTCATAGACTGACAATGAAAAAGTTCAAGGATCCAATTATGTGTGAGGGAATTATTGTCATGCATGCCGCAACGAGAGAGGAGAGAGAGGTAACAGAAGATGAGGGAGATTCTCAGTTCACATAGCTGCCCCACGGTCGTAACATATCTGTCAAACTAAACGACAATCACCGATCAATGCAGAACTGAATCCATGGTGGTATAGACTTCTCGGTGCAAAAGGCTAGCAACGTGAAACATCTCATCCATCTATGGCACGGACATCTGGTCAACACATGCTACTTCCTACCCACTTGAAACTTTGCACAGCCGATTCAAGTCGACGGCATGATACGACACCAAAATGGAATGCGGGACACGTGAGAAGTTAACAAACAGGTTCAAAACCCGTTGCTAGCAACTATATCAACTAATAGTTCAAATCATTAGTTCAACTCCAACAGAAAAACAGGGAAATGGGTTACACAAAATATTCCAACTAATTCATCCATTGTTTTCATGCTTCTAACGAGCTTCATAGTCAAGTGGTCCAAATGATAGTTTGAACCTGTAACTAATTCAGTCAGTTTTCTAGTCCCATCATAGTGAAGTTTGATCTGTATTGTTTGTCTTTGAATGTGCATTACTAGCCAAATGTAGTTTTGCACAAGACACAAAATCCAATCAAACCAAGCTGAATAAAATCTTCTGTTGTACCGTAGAATGGCAAGAGGTTAGTATCCACTCAATTTGCACTTCATAAACTGATGTACCCACTAGTCGTAGAATATCAATGAGGCATACAGAAGAAAAAAGAAGAAGTCATGAACAGCATGTCGATGCTACATAGAACATAGTGTGGGAGTGCTTGCGTCATCATTCTACTCGAAAGATGGAAAACTCCTTTTCTGACATGTACCTCATTGTTCAAGGAAGGGATTTTCATGTTGTTTGTGTTGGGGATCTGAGACACCCCGTGTGTTAAAAGGGAACGTGCTCAGTGCTACGCCAAGCCGAATGTAGCTGGTTCACAGGGATGAGGTGCAGACCAATAGACGATTCAAGGAATTGGAATGAATGGATGATTTATATGAAGAAGTAAGTGTTGTTCAATGATACCTGTCGATTGAGCTAAGCACATAAATACAGTGACGAGAATCACCATGAGGCATGCTTTGGGCTCTGAATGCTTGAGGCAAGTGACGCTTCTCAGGCCGCACCGTCAATGGCTGCTTTGAGAAGATTCGACAAGAGGCTGAGGGGCTTCAAGGATATCAAGGTGCTGTTTTGTAGAATTCCAGCGACATAAAGAAGTAGAGTAAACAATATCAAGATTCGATATGATTTGCGAAACTTCTGTTGACCATTCTAGAAGGTGGGCAATAATGTCGAAACACTGGAGACCACAACACGTGGCCAAAATGCCCTCGGCCGGTCAGCGTAAAAATCTTGAGGTCGTCGCACGGTGGGCCATGAATGCTATGACAAAAGTGTCCACTCGCAGAGTATAGGGACCCGTATATGTCATGGACGTAACACCTCTCCCTCTTTGTCGCAACATCCTGGTATGTTAGTGGACTTAGGCCGACGACAACGATGGTAGCTGTTGATCAGGTGATCATCGTCTCAAAGGTTGTTGTAGGGCGTCTAGCTGTTGTGTGCGGCATCACAATTGAGCCATTTGACCAGATATATAGTCATTTTTCCACGGCGTCGATGTCCAAGGATATCTTCAATCACATACTCCGCACCCGTGTCCACTTGCTTAGGATGTAGTGGTGGAACGGCTCTACCAAGGAAGTTCGTACAGGAGTCTCGGTAGTGCTTGAGCTTCCTCATGTGGGAAACATGTTGAACTACCATGCTTTCAGGTAGGCGGAGCTGTGCGATGATAGGTGTTTGCATCCACTTTATCTGAAATGGTCCCTACCAGTGGGGTTTGAACTGAGAAGGACTTGATTTCTAGTGCTGAATACTCCATCGCGTTGATGCCGGTCGGCCGCTCGCTTCATAGATACTTCTGTCCTTGGGAGGGTCTTTCTTGTTTCCTCCCAAACATTAGAGAAATACAAGTGGTGAATATCGGCTGCAAGAACGTTGCTACGAATTTGCAGTCTTGCCAGTGTGTTGGGATGTTTGTCGTTTACCACTTCGAAAGGGATTTTGGCTGGTGCCGTGGAAATGACGGAATTTATGCAATTTGGTAGTCGGCAGTTTTGGCTGCCCAATCGGTGTTGTATGACTCACATAAAGAGAAAAGAAGTTGTTTGAGGGTCAAATTAGTCCTTTTTTTGGTCCGTTGGTTTGGGGATAAAATATTGTTGGTAGTTGATGATGCGTCATCAATTCATTGCCAAAAACGGCTAGTGAAATAGCCATCTCTAACGCAAATGATGGTATGTGGCACATAATAGAGCCATACGATCTCGTTTAGAAACGGTCCCATCATCCTTTGTATGCTGACATCATCATCAAGATAAAATGTGACATATTAGAAAATCTTCCTAGTACCACGAAGATGGCGTCATATCCCTCAGGTTGGCGGGTAGCCCTGTCACGAAGTCCATGCTGATGATGAGCCATGGCTCCGTCGAGATAGGAAGGGGTTGGAATAGACCGGATGGCCTCGTGTAACAAGAATTTTGTTTCAGACATGCGTCGCATAAGTTTTAGAAGGCCGATACGTCAGTCCGCGTTTTATCACACCAATAGTACTTTTCCAAAATTTTGAGTGTCTTGTCCTCGCCGAAGTGTCCATCTTCACTAGTAGCATGGCATTCCTCCCATGTCATTCTCTATAGCTCCTAGTTTTGCATAATGATGATTTTGCGAGTGAATGACCGTTGCCAGTAGTGGTCCTTGAACCAAAACTTGTTTTTGTTGTACTTGCCGGCTTTCTCGTAACCTCTTGTGAATAGCCTCGCAAGATGCGGGTCTCGTTTGACAAGGAACGCCTTGATATCGCTTATCAGACCTGGTCATGGCATCAAAGCATCTGCTGGATTATTTTTTCCAGGTCAATAGTCAATGTTGTAGTCGAAGTTGGACTTGAGGAACTTCATCCATTGAGTTTGTTGACGATTCAGATTTGATTGAGTCTTGAAATGCTCCAGGACATGGTGGTCGGTACGGAACATACATCATCGGAATTCCAAGTAGGACCACGGTGTCTTTAATGCATGTACAACTTTGAGCATTTCTTTCTTGTACACTGCATAGTTGAGTTTCAGCCGTGTAATTTCCCCGACATATGCACAGCAAGTTGTTTACCACCGCCATTGTCTTTGAGGATAATGTCTTAGATAGCTCAATCGGACACGTCCGTGGCTATTATGTAGTCCAGTATTGGATCTGCCAATCGTAAGGCTGGTGCCGAGGTCAGAGCGTTTGTGAACGATCCGAACACTTCTTGTTTGCTATACCCCCAATTCCACCCGGCGGGCTTTTGAGTGAGATCGGAGTGAGGCACTAACACTCGAGCATAGTCCTTAACAAATCAATGGTAGTAGTCACAGAAGCCCAATAATAATTGGATATCTCAAATATTTGTGGTTGTCGGAAAATTAGCGAAAGCCTCCGAGTTTTTCAGGTTCATGGTGATCCACTTGCTGCCGATGATATGGCTTAAAGACTTTATGGAACGGCGACCGAGGTCGAAAGTTCTTGGAATAAGATCTCTGTTTGAAAAACTTCAAGAACTTCCTAGATATGTCTGCTATGCTCCTTACAGATGCGGCTGTACACCATGATGTTGTTGAGCTGTGCGACACCAACATCATCGAGGTACATGCAGACAATGTTGTTCATTGTCGCCATAAATGTTGCGATACATTCATGAGTCCAAACAGCATGACGTAAACTTGAATTTAACATATCTGGTGCAAAATGATGTCTCCCCGATGTCCTTATCACATACATGATGATAGCTGTTGCTTAGGTCAATCTTGATAAGGATCTTGGCTCATTGGAGTTCATCAAAAAAATGTCTGCTCACTGAGGAGAATAGTGGTTCTTGATGGTGATGTTGTTTAACACTCGGTAGACGATGCGCATTCACATGTATCCAAGTTTCTTTCTTACAAACTAAATAGGTGCTGTGTGACGTGCCTGTGAATGTATGATAAACACCTAACCGAGCATATATTCCAATTGGTTTTCTAGTCCAGTCAGTGCGCGATCACTCGTCCAAGAGGTCCCTTTCACCGTCAGTGTGTTTCTTGTCTTGAGGTCTATCACATGGCTAAGTTGCTACTACAGGGGTAGCTCTCGGGGCAGTTCATTGGGCAAAACCCCCTTGACCCCCTTGAGGGCCGCAAACTCCTTTAGAACAGTTACAGATTCTCAGGTGTTGAGGTTGATAAGGTCGCCTCGGCAGCTGCGACTTCTTCAGCTTCCCTGGTTTCCACGTAGACTAGCCACGCTTGAGCTCCACGTTTGAGATATATTTTGGCCACGTCCAAGGATATCGGTTGGCATTGCATGTTTGCCACAGCGTCTTCTATTATGTCCATCTCTATTGCTTCTCGTAAACGTCATTGCGTCATGTGCCGCTTGACTGAAGGCACATGTTGTTTTCTGCCATCGATGCTGATGTAGACCGATCTGCTACTTCAATGCACCTGCGGGGATATTTTTATGTTCCCTCGTTGAGCAAGCTCTCCAGACCGTTATGTCGTACAAGTTTTTGACATGCAAAAGGATTTTTTTAAGTCAACTGATCTACTATTGTTTTTCCATGGTCTTTACCTCAAACACTCCGTGTTTGGTCTACAAACACAGCCTCCAAACCAGGTCTTTGCTTTTTTCAGGTGTGCCGGTACCATTTTGCAACTTTGAAAACCCCTCGGTTGTACTCATAGCAGTATTGCTTGTTGGTTATCCTTGTACCCCTCATTAAACTTTGTGGTCTCAGCACCCTTGTCTGCGGTGATGTGAGCCACTGAGGTGGGCGATTGTTTGGCGCAAATTTCTTTGGCCGGACAGGAGTTCCATCTTCTACTGCACTCCTTTTTTGTATCCGATATTCTGATTTGTTCTCTGCAACTTCCCTCCCTTTTTGGACTGCTGCTTATGATTTTTTTCTGATAGTCATACGTGATAAATACCCGGTTTCCACAAGTATAGTAGAGCCGTTTGTCGTGTTGTTCGATGACATCAATCCCCATGGGAGAAGAGGTTTCCATCAGCTATGAATTTCCTCTATCATGATAAGAATTGTAGCTTTCGGGTCACCAACCATTGGATTCCTCCACCTGAGTGTTGTAGTCGACGCTGCTGATGCGATGGGTTGCTGCCATTACTTGTGGAAGGTCGTATTAGATGCCAAAAATGGCAATTGCTCGTTGTGTATCTTGCTTGAGGCTAGCGCTATAGTAGAAACAGAGTTCATCGGGGGCGAGATCATTGCTGGTGATGATTTCGTGGTAATGCCATGTTTACTCTGTCACGTCGGAGTGGTGTTGGCTAGGTACATGAGGGAGCCATTCACGCTAAGGTAATTGACGACATCAACGGTCGTCTCGAGCAATACTCGATCAGGATACTTCATTAGGCGCTAGCTTGCTGGTCTCATCACTGTGGAAGTAGTGGATACGATGGCCATCAAGGAGGTGAAGCGCTCATTTAGATTGTGGATTAAGGCAGCCTGATGCACGCGTAGAGTTCAACTATGGTGATCGCGCTCAAGGTACATCCCAAGGAAAACTCAAGCTTGGCCTAGATCCTTCATGCAGGAGTGCCTTGACTATACACCAATGGTTTTGGAGGAGGCAATGAGCAGGTCATCGACGTAGACCAGAATAACCACAAGGGACTTAGAGGGAGAAATTTTGAAGAGTGTTGGGTCTACCTTGCTACGAAGATGGCCAACTCTCTCAAGAGTAAAGGAGATCGCCATGTTCCAACAACATGGTGGCTGCTTGAGCCCGTATAGAGCCTTTCGTTGTCACTAGACCTTGTTCGTGCCATCAGCAAAACCCAATGGCTTTACCATGTAGATCTCCTCATCATGGCATCCATGCAAGATTGCATTACTGACGTCCATGTATTCTAGTTCCTGGTCATGCTGTACGACCAGGATTGCAATTGTGCAGGCACTACTGTACTCCCTTACAGGATCGAACCTCTCATGAAAGCCATCGATACGGATCTGATAACCCTTCAGCAAAAAATCCGGTCCTGTATCGATCAACCTTGCAGTTGAGATTCGGTTTGCAATGAAGAAGCGAGCGAGCTAAGACAATCGTACAACCCGTATGGAGGTCCACAAGCTCAGAAACCATGTTCTTAACGAGCACTCAACTCCTCCTACATGGCCTTCTCCTATAGTTCGGCATCAATTGCCCCGTGTGCCTGCTGAACAACGTTCGCCTCTGGAGGGACTGTAGGGATTCCACTTACTACAAAGCTGGCAATAACTAAGCTAGCAACAGAGGCCTCAATGGTGCTGTGGAACTCATGGGTAACAAGTGCATACCCCACTACTGACCTGGGACAAACAACATTGACGGGGAGGCCAGATACATCGATGCCAGTGGGTATGACAGAAGGCGCTGATGTGGAGGATAATGCACTAGACGGTATGTGATGCTAAGAGCACTCGCAGGACTTGGGGACTAGCGGCAAAGAGAGTCGTGCCACATTGGACTTATCTGCTCAAGAGGTAGTATGCATGTAGTCAACAATTTGAGAGCGGTCGCATGAGTCGGTTATCAGCCTCCGCCGGTCTCCTATTGCCGTTGGATGCCCTTTAGATCAGGCCATCAACTCAAGACAGTACCACTCAAAAGCAAGGCCCAAGGTCAAATCTCTTTATCACTGTTGACCCCAATAACGGTGACGTACACCTCCAAAGTCGTTACTCACATCCAAACCGTTAGTCCTCTAGAGTTCATGGGAGAGAAGGACTCGGGGAATGTCGGTCAAACATGGAGTTCAGTTGAGAGTTGTATATTTCTCTCGTTGTATAGTGCCTTACGAGCACATGGATTTTGAAGCTCCCTCGTTGCCTCATTGAGTTGTTGGAGCAGGTGGGTGTTGAGGCTCTCAAGTTCTGTCAGTTTTGTGTATAAGTCTTCATTTATTTGAGCCTGTTGGTCAGTGCCTCCCGACGCGCAGCGGTGGAGGCGAATGTGTCACCAAGCCTGAGGGAGTCGTCATGGGTTGGCCGTCTCCGTTGGTGCTATGCTGTATGCCGTGAAGGTTGGTGCTGCTTTGTGCTTCGTCTGGAGAGCGTTTGTGTTCACGTGTTGTCGAACCCCATCGCCGTAGTACTCGTCGATGGTGACTGCTTGCAAGTGCTTGCGCTTGCTCCATTAACCGTCATCGTCATACAGTCTCTGATATTCTCAATGTTGGTTTTTGCACATCTCTCATTGTGCTCTGTTGTGTCCTCCCGGCTTGTGTACATCGGCGTGCAGATGACTGACGGCGAGACGCGACGCTGTTGGAGTGTCATCCGGTGGAGCCGACGCACGCTGAGGTCTTCTCGCAGTTCGCTGGAGCCTCCTCTCTCAGGCGACACGCTCAGCTCCATCGGCAGGCCTCCTTGGCGGTCGTGCTGCCGGCGGTCATTGACACCGCATTTGCTGCTTGCATGCGTCCAGCGCGTCCTATTGCGCATGCGTCGTCATGCACTGCCTAGGGTCCCAGTTGCATGTTGCACGGCCCTGTTCGGCAGCACAAACCATTGTGGGCATTATCTGGGTTTAGGCTGTCATAACTCCTCGCTACTATTTTTCTAGCAGATTCTGACCG
>SZWC01015416.1:58040-69812 GCA_023375785.1 Penium margaritaceum | reverse complement strand
TAGCGGCTCTGCTGCAGCGAGAGAGAGCGTGACTTGCGGTCACGCGTGATCTGGATACCGAGGAAGTATGATGCCTCCCCGAGATCAGACATCTGGAAGCGCTCCTGCATGGCTTCCTTAAACTCCTACAGTGCAGACATGCTGTTGGAAAGGAGCAGCATGTCATCCACATAGACTATGATGATGAGGATCTCATGCTCATGCTGCCAGCGATACACACTGTTGTCACACTCGCTGCGCTCAAACCCCATGCACTGCAACGCTGCATCCAACTTCTGGTTCCAAGCACGCGACGCTTGCTTCAGGCCGTACAGCGACTTCTGCAGCTTGCAGACCAGGTGCTCCTGGCCATCCATGACGAACCCCTCTGGCTGCTCCATGTAGATCTCGTCCTCCAAGTCACCATTCAAGAATGCCGTCTTGACATCCATGTGGTGAACCTCGAAGTCCTCAGCTGCTGCATAAGAGAGGAGCGTGCGCACAGAGGCAAACTTTGCAACAGGGGCAAACGTTTCTGTGTAGTCGATGCCCTCCTGCTGCGAGTAGCCCTTGGCGACCAGCCTCGCCTTGTACTTTTCCAGGTTACCATCTGCTCCCTGCTTCTTCTTGAACACCCACTTGCACTTGATCACCTTACGTCCTGGTGGACGCGTAGTCAGCTCCCACGTGCCGTTGTCCAGCTGCGACTGTATCTCCTGCTGCATGGCTTGTGCCCAATCTGCTCCATCCGGTGCAGCCATGGCCTCCTTGTATGATGTTGGCTCATCTGAATCTGCTGCAACTGCGACGTTCATCTGTTCTGGTTTCTGCAGCATCCAGAAATGGCCGCGCTCACCATGCTTGTAACGCACCCTAAGAGGGTACCTGCGACCTGGTGCTGGAGCGTTAGCGGGTGGCTGGCGCGGTGCTGCTGGCACAACTGCTGCTGCTGGTGGTGCTACATCTCCCTCCTCTGCTTCTGCCGATGAGGCTGCTGTATCTGCAACATCAGACATGGGAGAGTAGAGTGATTCTCCCACTGTCACAGTAGAGGAAGGATCGGGAGAAACCGGGTCAGGAAGAATTTCTGCTCCCGCAGTTTCGTCAGCTGCTGGTTCTGCTGCCTCTTCACACACGATGTTGGTGCCGATGACGTTGCTCTTGTTGAAGACGACATCCTTGGAGATGATGACGTGGCCTGTATCCCTCTCGTAGAGGCGATACGCCTTGCTTGCCACGTCGTAGCCAATCATCAGCATCTGCGCACTCTTTGCGTCCCACTTTTGCCGCTTCTCCTTTGGCACGTGCATGTGCGCCAAGCTGCCAAACGCGCGAAGATGACCTACGCGTGGCTTCTTGCCGAGACACGCCTCGTACGGCGTCATGTGCTCCAGCGCCTTAGTTGGACTGCGGTTCTTGATGTAGACCGCAGTGCTCACGGCTTCAGCCTAGAAGTCGTAGGTCAGCCGAGCCGCGTGCAGCATGGAGCGCGACGACTCCACAATGGTACGGTTGGCGCGTTCTGCTACACCGTTCTGCTGCGGTGAGTACGGCACGGTACGCTGCGCCTTGATGCCAGCTGCTGCGAGGTAGTCCTGGAATTCCTTGCTCAGGTACTCTCCACCGCGGTCGCTGCGCAACGCCTTGATCATCTTGCCAGATTGGTTCTCCACCATGGCCTTGAACTCCTTGAACCTGTCAAAGCACTGGTCCTTGGAGGAAAGGAAGTACACAGCAGTGTAACGGCTGAAATCATCAATGAAGGTGAGAAAATACCTAGAGCCTCCAAAGCTCTGGGTCTGCATTGGTTCGCACAAGTCAGTGTGGACCAGCTCCAACACCTCTTTCGCACGCTCCCCTGCTCCAGAGTACGCCTCGCGGTGTTGCTTCCCCTCCAAACATCCGATGCATAACTGCTGCTCAAACTTAGAGATGGTAGGCAGTTCACACACCATCTGCTTTGCTTGAAGCTGATGCAAGGCGCGCATGCCAATGTGGCCGTAGCTCGCATGCCAGATCTCACCATCTGTCGTCTGCACCACTGCTGCAAGACTTTGCTCACGCGGGATCTTGGTCGCCCCCAGCAGGCGGTACATGTCACCCTCCTTCACCGACTTGGCCAACTCCTCTCCTGTTTCCTTGTTGAGGATGTAGCCATAGTCATCATCGAAGACAACGCGCAGTCCTGTGTTGGTGAGAGAGGACACTGAGAGAAGGTTGAACGCAGCATCAGGCACATACAGCACGCCATGGAAAACTCCCACTTCAATTCCACGCGGGGTCTCCAACCACATCTCCACAATCCCAATCCCCTCGGCATACACCACCCGATCATCACCCAAAGCAATCGGCCGAGGAGGAATGGAGAGCAGCTGTGTGAACCACTCCTTGTGGTGCGTCAGACTCTTGGTACACCCCGAGTCCTTGTACCACGCCAGATCCGCCTTTTCCTTCTGCGACATGTCAGACTTTGCCATGAAGAGGCGGTCGCGCACCTCCTTGGCGACGTTCATGTTGCCAAAATGGCGCACGCTAGTCTGGTTCTGCTGCTACTGCTGCTGCTGGCGTTGCTGTGACTGCTGCTGCTGTTGCTGTGGAGATTGCTGCTTTTGCTACGGCTGCTGCTACTCTTTCTGGTCCCTCTTGAATTTGAAGCACTCTTTCTTGTAGTGCCCCTCTTTCTGGCAATAGTGGCACTTGCCCTTCTTCTTGCCTCTCTACTGCCCGGACTGCTGCTGCTGCTGGTTGCGTGAGCCCATGGCCATGAAAGCTGCTTCACTGCTCCTGCCGCCATTGCGCTTTGCCGCATTGCGACGCAATTCCACCTGCAGCACGTGTGTGCAGATGAAGTCGAGGTCGAGAGTTGGCTGGCACTCCAGCGTCTCTCGTACCGTGTCGTAGCTGGTTGGGAGTCCCCTCAGCAAGAAGAGGATGAAGCGCGTCTCTTCCACAGGATTGCCGGCCGCTCTCAGCTGCTTTGCCAGCTCCTTTGCCCTGTCCAGATACGCCTCCATCCCTTCACCACCCTGCATTTTCAGCGCCATCATCTTTTCCTCCGAAAGCATGAGGAATGCAGGATCCTTGCTCTCATACTTCTTGCACAACGTGTCCCACCCCTCCTTTACAGTAGCCTTGTCACTCACGTACTGAAGATGCGGGTTGGAGATGGTGTTAACAAGCAACCTGTAGGCCTGCCTGTCCTTCTTCTTCCACTCCTCGTACGTCGCTGGTACAGCTGCAGAAGAACCCGCATCAGCTGCACCCTTTTGCGGCGTCTTCCCCGCCACCACCTGCGCTGTGGTGATGCCTTTTCCCTGTGGAACTGGAGCCGGTTCGTCGCCGCTCACCACCTCCCACAAGCCCCTCTCCTCCAAAAGGAGGCGGGTACGGATCTTCCAAAACGTGAAGTTGGCACGTCCCTCCAGCCTCTCCAAAGGCTGGGCTGCTGTCACAACGCTAGCTGCTGCCATTTTGAGCCCTGGTGATGCTCAGCGCTGCCCTTGGATGGCGGCGCTACCCCTGCTTCTGCTGCTGCTTCTGCCAGAAATCTGTCTTACAGTCCAGAAAATGGACTGTAAGTGCCAGCAGACTGGGAATTTTGGAAAACTGAGCCCACCACTGGAAAATTCAGCTCAAAACCTTTCAGATCGACCAATAAAACAGGGTCATTAATAGGGGATTTTGAAAGATATGCCCTCTTGAAAACAGGGTATGCTTCTGCTCCTACTCCAACTCAGACCAGCCAGTTTGTAAACGGCGTTTCTCCTAAACGAATCAATGGAATGCAAATAGTTTTGCACCAATGGAAAGCTTAGGAAAAATACTACAATTCGCATGTGCCACTTTTTAAATTTGAAAAAGAAATGAGAGAGTTAAGGTCATCACAAGGCGACAGTCTTACTCATAGAGAAGAGTGTAGCCCTGGCCGACCTCGTTTTGAGCATAACTCTCAATCCGACTGTTGGATATTCGCGATCTTGGGCTCGTTGGAAAGCTTGTCTCTTGAAAGTGAAGATGCAGTGGTCGATCGTCAAATCTGGTGAAGGTTTCATCCCAATCCGTCACTCTCAAAGTGACGGCATGTGCTGGCTGGAAGTGGCAGAACTTGGCTCTGATACCAAATGTTGGAACTTGAGGAGAGACGGAGCCTTGGAGCAGCGAGCATGTGTGATTGGAAGGGCATCACTTGTGCTGAAGAATGGTTGTTCAATCACTCAAAATGATGGAGTACATATAGAGCTAGAGCTTGGGCAAGTCAGCCCTCTCACAAGCCACACCACTTAGCCATGGAGGCTAAGGCTCACACACTAGAGTCCATAATCTCACACAAGGGAGGAAATCAGCCTAGCAATCAGGCTGACCACTCACACACGACCTAGANAGCTAGAGAATGCTCTCATGGCACACTCCTAGTGGTCACATAACCCACAAACCCATGGAGAATTGCCATGTGTCCATGGCTAGCACACAAGGATCTCACCTCACCTAAAAAGTGAGGAGAGGTACCTTTATCCTAGTCAGCACACTCTGACAAGGCAATCCTAAGACCAAGGACCTTTTTGGATATTTCTCCCATCAGGTCTTGACCCTGGACCTCTTGCCTTTTTCTTTTCTCAGGCTAAGGCATGGAGCCATCACCCATGCCTACCCAGACATCGACGGTCCATGACCCCCGAAACTTCGAAAATTCATATCTCCTTATCCGACCGTTGGATCGGCCTCAAACTTGGACCGTAGACATTCTGCCACCTGATCTTTCCAATGGTGAAGTCGGATCGGCGATCGGAGCAGGCGTCTGGTACTTTCTTGGAACTTGCTGTCGTGGACCTGAAACTGAGCCAGATCGCTCCTTTCCCGACAGGAATTGGTGATGTGGGAGATGCCGAGGGAGAAAGGACTCGAGCCAGAGATAAGACAGGGGAAGAGGAGGGAGGCATAGGGACGGTGGGGAGAGGGAGAGAGGCGTAGGTAGGAGCACGATGTTGCAGTTATGCTCCTCACCATGGCAGGAGTGACTCCAAAAAGGAACACCAAAAGAACAACTCTTGGTGGCTTAGTTGTTAATGGTGTCCACCTCTAGAGGCAGGGGCCCGGGTTCAAGTCCCACAAGATGAAATTCTGCCCTACCTCAACGGAGGTTGAAAGTAGATCCTAGGAATCTAGCTCAACCTCTAGAGTTCCTCTTTAAGTTTCTAGAAGGCTATGTGAGCGTCCAGGAAGGTGGCACACCTTCTAGAAGGGGTGACTTGTCCTACAAGGCATCTAGAGGTGTCTTAGTCTTCTCGGCACCTTCCCTCCTACTAGAAGCAATCTCAGGAATCTATGAAGGGGCAGAAGCTTCTAGAGGAGGGAAGGGATGCCTTCCTTTGTGGGAAAAAAGACAGCCTACCAATAGACACTCTAGAAGCCATAGAATCTGCTAGGAAGCGTCAAATATGGCATGCTTTGGTGTTCTGGAAAGCTTAGATCAGTGGTTATAGAATAATAATTCTTTGAGCCTTGATCAAGTTTTCATTCCCAGTCAATTCAGGCCAAAAATATTGCCTCAATCTCTCACAAGTTTTCTGCCATCCTTGGAACCAGTTGCCTCCACAGTTTCATTCTCTCCAAAAAGAGTTGGTGGTGTGAACTAGCCACTGCTAGGGACCCTCCAGGGTGCACACTCACCGTCATGGGTTCAAAGCCAGCTTCATTTCACGCTTCCAACAGCAAGACATGGCAACCAGCGAGCAAGAGATCAGCCGCGCAGTCTTTAAGTTTGATGGGACAGGCTTTGCCTTGTAGAGGTGGCAGCTTGACGTCTTCCTCAATGACAAGGGACTGCTTGAGCTCCATAAAGTTGATGAGACTGCTCCGCCAAAGACTGCAACGGCTGAGGTGAAGGACGCATACAAGAAGCATAACAAAAGGGTGTTGGCGCTCCTTGTGTCCGCGTTATGCCCACCACAACTTGGGCACATCCAAGGACGCACCCTGGCCGCAGACGCATGGTCAAAACTCTGCTCCATCTACAAGTCAAGCAACCTTGCCAATCAGCTCTTCATCTTCAAATGGCTCATCGCCCTCCGAGCCAACGAAGGCAACAACATCATGGAAATCATGCAGCAGATTGAGTCACTCGCAGTGGAGTGCGTGGCCACTGGTTGGGAGGTTGACTCTCAGTTGCAAGCTATGATCCTCCTTCTGCCCTTGCCAGACAGTTGGAGTCTCATGATCACAGTCCTTGGTGGCTGGCCTTCCAACGAGCTAAAGTACCTTAAGGTTGCTGAGAACGTACGCAATGAGTGGATGCGACATGGCGGTTGAGAGAGTGCAGCGGCATCAAATTCAGCTTACACGGTTTATCCTCAAAGTGGAGGCCGAGGCGACAAGGGGAAGGATCCCAAACAGGGCACCAAGAAGGGCGACAAGAAGGGAGAGTTTTTCAGCCACGGCAAGGAGGGCCACCACGCGCGCAACTCTCCCAAGAAGAAAACAGATCGGTCGCAGCGGGGGGGGGGGAAGAAAGATAAGCACGCCCTTATTGCGTACAACTCCACCAACTTGAAGGATCCGGGAGTTGCCGTCATTGACTCCAGATCAGGCCGCCACACGGAATGCAACAGGGTGGCATTTGTCACCTACGGCGCCTCGGAGAGACGCATGACAGTGGCCAATGGAAAAATAGAGGTGGCCGCCGGTGAGGGTAACGTCCGCAATGAGTCAATTATGGATGGCAAACCTGTCACGAGCACAATCTACGATGTGCCGCATATGCCCAACTTTGGGGCAAACCTGCTCTCCGTCAGCCGCCAAACCGACAAGGGACTTGAGGTGCTCTTCACAAAGAAGGAGGCCGTCATCCGCAACGAGGGCAAAGGTGAGGTGATTGCGCGTGCCAAGAGGGAGGACGACTTGTACCTGCTACGCGCGAAGATCCTCAGCAGCCGGGTGGGGTCCAACGCCGCCAATCTTGCAACGAAGGATGGAGGAGACCTGGACCTATAACACCGCCAACTCTGCCATATTCCTCCATCGACAGTGCAAGAGATTGCTAAGAGGAAAGTGGTGCGGGGTCTCTAAATCAGCAGCCTTGATGGAACCGAGGAGACCGTGTCTGAACCATGCATCATTCGTAAATGAACGCAGCACCCGTTTGTCGCCAAGGGGACGCGTGCATCGGCAAAACTGGCCGTGGTACACACAGATGTGTGTGGACCGCTTGAGAGCTCCATCAGCGGAGCTCGCTACTTCCTCATCTTCATTCATGACCACAATCGGAAACTCTACCTCTACCCAATGAAGTGGAAAAGTGAGGTCCTTGCGTGCATGCAGGAGTTTGTGGCAGATGTAGAGCGGCAAACAGAGTTGAAGGTGAAGGCGTTCCGAAGTGACAACGGCGGTGAATATGCAGGGTGCCTTGGGTGGATGAAGAGCAAGGGGATTGAGTGGCAGAAAGTAACTCCACACTCCCCACAATAGAATGGCGTCATAGAGAGAGTTAATCACACATTTCTAAACATGGTGCGATCCATGTTGAGCAACGCCGGCCTTACACAATGGTATTGGGCGGAGGCGGCAGGGACAGCAGCCTACATCATGAATCTCATGCCGACCAAGCCGCTGAAGGACAAGGAGAGCAAGGCGTGGAAGACGCCACAAGACGTGTGGAGCGGGAGGAAGCCGGCGGTGGGTCACCTTCGCACGTTTGGTTGTGTTGCACATGCAATGGTGAAGACACGTGAGGGACTGAGCAAGCTGGACCCGCGTACCCACCGGTATTTTTCCTTGGATATGAGAGTGGAAGCAAGGCGTACCGGCTCTTTCACCCAAGGAGGCAGTAGATTCTGCGGAGTCGCGACGTCACGTTTGACGAGAAAAGCGGTTGGACAGACAAGGAGGCAGGTCTCTCCAAGAAGGGGGAGTGGATGCCACTCCTTGAGGGGGGGACGCTGGAGGACGTGAATGAGGGTGATGTCCTCACAACAGCACCAGTCAGAGAGGATCGTCCGAGGGATGGGCGATCGGCAGAATTTATTCCAGCCAGTTTGGATGAAGAATCCGAAGCACGGAAGATGGACGTGGAGGTTCGGAGTCGACAGATGTCTCCAAGGTCTCCAAGAGAGGGGGAGCAGGCGCTTGGAGAGGATGGTGCCGAAAAAGGACAGCAACAACAACAACTTCCTCAAGCGCCTCATACGAGCAATCGTGTGCGAAGAAGGACAAAAAGGTATGATGCCGACAAGGGCATTTGGACTGGGTTTGCACAAGCCTTCTTCATGCAAGAGGAGCCTCAATCTGTAAAGGAGGCACTGCAGCAGAAGGATGGGGTTGAGTGGGAGGGATCAATAAAATCTGAGCTTTCCTCCCACGAGGAGAACGGCACTTGGGAGTTGGTTGACCGGCCGGAGGGCAAGAAAATCATCGGTACCAAGTGGATCTTCCGGAAGAAGATCACGAAGGAGGGGAAGGTGGAGCGGTACAAGGTGCTGCTGGTGGCAAAAGGGTATGCCCAGAGAAAAGGGGAGCACTACGACAAGACCTTTGCACCAGTTGCCAAGTTTGCCTCCATCCGTACTATCCTCTCGGTGGCAGCGGCACGCAACTACAAAATCCACCAAATGGATGTGAAAACAGTGTTCCTCATTGGCAACCTGGACAAGGAAGTCTACATGGAGGTACAGAAGGGGGTAGATGCGCCGCAAGGGAAGGTGTGCCGGCTNGGAGGGGAAGGTGGAGCGGTACAAGGTGCTGCTGGTGGCAAAAGGGTATGCCCAGAGAAAAGGGGAGCACTACGACAAGACCTTTGCACCAGTTGCCAAGTTTGCCTCCATCCGTACTATCCTCTCGGTGGCAGCGGCACGCAACTACAAAATCCACCAAATGGATGTGAAAACAGTGTTCCTCATTGGCAACCTGGACAAGGAAGTCTACATGGAGGTACAGAAGGGGGTAGATGCGCCGCAAGGGAAGGTGTGCCGGCTTTGCAAGGTGCTCTATGGACTAAAACAAGCTCCACTCATGTGGTACCTCAAGATGGATAGTTTCATGGGTGAGCTTGGCTTCAAGCGCTATGAGGTGGATCACAGCCTCTGCGTGCGTAATCAAAAGGGACTCCACCAAATTGTCCTCCTCTACGTCGATGACCTCATCCTTGTGTCTTCGGATGAGGGGGAGCTCAAGAGCCTGAAGCAACAGCTTGGCGGCCAGTTAAGATGACAGACATGGGCGAGCTTGAGTACTACTTGGGTATTGCCATCAAGAGGGACCGCAAAGCACGCACGCTGGAGATGGGTCAAGAAAAACATGTGCAGGAGGTGCTCTGCCACTACAACATGAAGGAGTGCACCCCCATTGGCACACCTATGACAACGACATGTCAACTGAGATCAAGCATGGGCCCGAGCACGGAGGACAAGAAGGAGGAGATGGCTAGAGTATCGTACCAGTCCGTAGTTGGCAGCATAATGTATGCCATGGTGGCAACACGACCTGACCTTGCCTTTGCTGAAGGACAAGTGAGCCGCTATGTTGCTGATCCGAGGTCACTACATTGGCAAGCAGTGAAGAGAATCCTCCGCTACTTGACGGCAACGACACATTCGCGACTTGTGTTTGGAGGGGGAGACGAGACTGACTCCCTCGAGTTGGTTGGCTACTCTGATGCCCACTGGGCAGGTGACGTTCATGACCGCAAGTCAACATCAGGCTATGTTTTTGTGCTTGGTGATGCAGCAGTGTCTCGGGCAAGCCGGAAGTAGGACAGTGTGGCTTTATCCAGCACTGAGGCGGTGTACATTGCGCTCGTAGAAGTCTGACCGTGGTGATTTTTTTATGACATAACATTGTTCTTTGACCGTGAGGATGTGGTTCATGAGCTTTTCTCCTCCTATTCTCCACAGTAGAATGGGGTCGCCAAGCACTGGAACTACACGCTCGTTGAGGGAGTCCGCACGATGATGACCGAGGCTGGCTTCGTTGATCGAGGCTATAGTTTTTAGTATGAGGCGGCCCGCTCACACATGTGGGTTAGGAACCGGATCCCAAATGGCCCTCTTGCCCCTAACACCATGCTATTCGAGCCTTTCTTGGGTTGACGTGCCGACCTTAGTCAGGCCGTGGTGTGGGGCACCATGGCCACCATCTACCTTGCTCCCCTTTCTCGGTTTGCAAGTTCGATCCGCCTGGCCGTCTGTGCATCACCCTTAGGGTTGTGTCTCATTCTCATACTCACCATTTCTAGGACCCAGTCATCCACCGCCTCATTGAGTCCTGTCATGCTCGTTTCTTCGAGCAAATGACTTACAGTACTTTTTGTGTAAATCGTTGTCTCCCTGCCTTGTCCTTTTTTGGTCTACACCTTCGATGGACTTGTGGTCGTTGGCACCCTTTCCCTTTCTTCGCCCTCCTTGGTGACCTTCTCCTCATTCCTTTGCATCCAGCCACCTCTGCTCCTGCCCCTTCCTTTGTGACACCGTCGTCCTTCCTGCCGCCGACCTCTCACCCCCTCCCTGCCATTCCCACTTCCTTCCTGCTGTCTTCGTCTACCCCACCGCCCCATCCTGCGGCTGTTGCCCTTTCTCCACCGCTCGTCCCTGCTTCCACGGGTGGGCCCCCTCATGTGTCCGTCTCCCTTCCTCTCCCCGATGGCACTTCATCCTCTACGTCCCCTCCTGTCCCACCTCCCCCCTCTTTGCCTTCTCTATCTCCCGCACCTCCTCTCCTCCTCTGCCTCCTTCCTCCCCCTCCCACCGCCGCGGTGGTCTGCCATTTATCTCTCCCTTCCCTTCTCTCGTGCCATCCCCCGTGCTGTCTCATGCCTCCCCTCTCGACTTTCCTTTTTCACCTGCCTGGATCCTCCCCTGCTCTGACTACGGCTCAGGCTGTGGACTCATCCCGTGTTACTTCCCCTACTTACTATACAAATCCCGTTCTCCTCTCCATTGAGGATGTCCCAGGGGACATTCGCGGGCGTCCTACCCTGTTGATCTTGTGGGTGATCCCATCCTTGTCACTATGACGCCGCCCCCTCCATCCTTCCCTCTTGCCGTCTTTTCTGTCCACCCCTCAGCCCTCCTTCCTCTTGTTGATGTCGTCTCTTGGGAGACCTTTCCCCCTCTTCCTCCTTCTCCCTCTCGTTCCCCTTCGCCATCCTCTCCCCTCTCTTCTTCGTCTCCTCCTCCTGCCATTTTCCCCTACCCACCTGTTCATAGCCCAAACTGCCCTCTTGGTATCCCCTCTTGCCCCCACTCATGGATGCGCACGCATACTGCCTAGGCTCATCCTCCCATCCTTCCTCCTCCTCTTCTACTGTCTCCCTACGTGCCTCTCCCTACCCCTTCCAGCTCTATGTCCCTGATTCCTTGTTCCATCCTAGACACTCCTCCTCCCCACTCACCAGTTTCCTCTCGCACCCACTCTCGCACCACTCGTGTGTTGGCCTGACGGTGAGTGTGCACCCTGGAGGGTCCCGAGCAGTGGCTGGTTCACACCACCAACTCTTTTGGAGAGACTAAAACTGTGGAGGCAACTGGTTCCAAGGATGGCAGAAAACGTGTCAGAGATTGAGGCAATAGTTTTGGCCTGAATTGACTAGGGATATGCACTTGATCAAGGTTCAAAAGTAGTGGCATTTTATAGACACTCATTGAAGCTTTCCAGAACACCAAAGCATGCCAGATTTGAAGCTTCCGAGCAGATTCCATGGCTTCTAGAGTGTCTATTGGTAGGCTGTCCTTTTTCCCACCTAGGAAGGCATCCCTTCCCTCCTCTAGAAGCTTCTGCCCCTTCCTAGATTCCTCAGCTTGCTTCTAG
>SZWC01015416.1:45486-57920 GCA_023375785.1 Penium margaritaceum | reverse complement strand
AGCAGATTCCATGGCTTCTAGAGTGTCTATTGGTAGGCTGTCCTTTTTCCCACCTAGGAAGGCATCCCTTCCCTCCTCTAGAAGCTTCTGCCCCTTCCTAGATTCCTCAGCTTGCTTCTAGTAGGAGGGAAGGTGTCCAGAAGACTGAGACACCTCTAGATGCATTGTAGGACAAGTCACCCCTTCTAGAAGGTGTGCCACCTTCCTGGACCCTCACATGGCCTTCTAGAAACTTAAAGAGGAACTCTAGAGGTTGAGCTAGCTTCTTGGCATCGTTTTTCCACCTCCCTTGAGGCAGGGCAGAATTTCATCTTGTGGGACTTGAACCCGGGCCCCTGCCTCTAAAGGTGGACACCATTAACAACTAAGCCACCAAGGCTTGTCTTTTTGGTGTTCCTTTTTGGAGTCACTCCAGCCATGGTGAGGAGCATCACTGCAACAATCTCCCCCTTGCGTGTCACCCATGGCAGTTGTCCATGCTCAACCTACAACTCAAGAGGCTTGGGAAAGCCCAAGCTCCATACAAGTAGAATCATGCCTGTCCTTGGGTTGTGCCTTTGTCATAGCATCAGCAGGCATATGCTTTGTGCCGCAGTGCACAAGCACCACATCACCCTTTGCAACGAGGTCTCGTGTAAAGTGATGCCAGATCTCTGTGTGCTTGGTCCTCCGGTGTAGCACAGGATTCTTGGTCAGGCTGATGGCACTCATGTTGTCAACATTAAGTATCGTTGGCTCTTTTTGCGGCCCTAATGCTGCGTAGACGCGTACCAAGATTGGATGGTCCGGGCAACATCGCTCTTTGCTCAAAGAAAAAAAGACCCACGTGTAGTGACACTAGTCATTGATCAAGCTGAGGACATATGTGGCATGCTCAGCAAGAGACTCATCCTAGAGAGGACCAAGGATGTCGGCATGCACGAGCTCGAGGGGAGCAGACATACGAGAGGGGGAGGAGAGAAAAAGAAGATGATGCATCTTACCGATTGCACAAAAGGTGCAATCGACAGTGCAAGGGGCTCGAAACGACAGGTCAGACAGGCCATTGTCGGAAAGGGTACGAAGGAGAGAGGCCACAAGAGGAAGGAAGGTGGCAAAGACTGCAATGAAGGAGGTGCTAGTGAGCCGAGTGAGAGAGAGAGCGACAAGCGCAACAACATCAGCCGCGGGTGCAGAAATGGAGTGCAGACCAAGAACCTAGTATAGACCCTACGACCACATAGTACGACGGGGCCACTGGCGCGATCAGTGATGGCCACGAGACTGAGGGCCTAAGTGGTGGAAAAGCTGCACATGTCAAGAGTCAGAACAAACACAAGTGAAAATCAAGAGCTCAGATGTAGAGGACAGAGGACAAGGAGAGGGAGTTAGACGAGGAGGTGAGGCTGACAGTGCCAACACCTAGATTGGGGAGGGGAGCACCATCACCAGTGTAAACTGAGGTAATCATAGAGACCAGAATGAAGGATGTAAACAGCTCGTGAACAGGGCACATGTGGCCGGTCATGGCACCGTCGACCACCCAAGACAGGGGCACGATGTGCGCATTGCCGGAGAGGAGACACCATGCAGTCGTGCGTGGAGTGAGGGGAGAGGGGCAAGGGGTGGGTGAGGGAACGCAGGGAGAAGCGGAAAAAGAGGCAAGGGTTGTGAGCAGGTCGAAGAAGGGAGACGTGCCAATAGGCGGCGGGGCACCAAGCACACCCTCCACCAGGACGTGACAAATAAGAGCAATGATCGCATCCTCTGTAAGTCGAGGGGAGGGGCGTATGGATCTGTGGCAGACAGACAAGGATGCCAGCCGAGGAGTCCTGGGGACCAAGGTAGGTGGAGGACTACCAAGGGCAACATACGCACGACCACGGAGAAGGACATGCTGACGTGTAATGCGCTCACAAAGATCATGGACTGGAGGAAGCGAGCACGCATCATGATGATGACCCACAAACTCGCAGTTCCGACAACTAGACAGAGGAGCACCGCCACCACCACTACCACCACCACCACCACCAGGCAAAGCACAAACAGTAAGGGCATGAGCTGCCGGAGGTGCGAGGAGGCCGGGCAGGGATTTGGAACGGACGGGCTGAGCTGGAGGGACTGTCGACTACGAGACCACCTGAAAGAAATGGAGACCGTCAACCAGCACGGGCCAGACTGCCCCAAGAGTCTGATACGTGATCTAAAAGAGTGAGGGCGAGAGGAAAGGAAGTGTGGACACCAGAGAAAGAGGGCATGAGAACAGCAACAACGGATGTGACAAAAGCCTGATTCATCAAGGAGGCCCCGGCAATAAGAAGCTCGCTCTGCAAGAGCTCTATGCGTCCCAGGTAGGAACCCAAAAACTCGTCAGGACGATGACAAAGAGCCCAAAGATCAACAAGGAGACAGGTAGCAGAGCAAAAGGAGTCAGAAGGGTAAAGAGCAAGAAGGGCAGTCCATGCCTCGCGCGGGCGAACAGGAACAGTGGCCATCCAATTGAGTTGGAGAAGAGCAAAAAAAGGGGCAGCAAAGTAGAGGATGTGGAAGGGAAGAGTGATATGATCACGGTGAGCAAGGGGAAGGCAGGGAGAACGATCATAGTGCTCCCAAACACCATGCATGTGGGTCCAAGACACAAAGCGGGGGGACCAATCGCTAAACGAAGTGCCGGGGATGTGCCCAACAGCAGGAGTCAGGGGCTGTCAGGATGCAAACTGCGTGGTGCGGTCCCGACGTTTGTCTGATCATCTCTAGTGGTTCACGTATATTGTTTGGGGCGAATCTGAGGCTGAGCGTGAGCTTTCTGGTCGCCTCACGCTATGTGAGTAGGAATTTAGAGACAGTCAGTTTGCAAAGGGAATAACATTATTTTGCGTTAGGTTTTTAACATAGACATAACCACAACATTTATAGGACTAGTCATGAGCTTTCTAACGCACCAAATCGCGCACAATTTGGCCAAGCATGGCCCAAGTTATGCTAGCCGAAGCGTAGGTCACACCCACCACAGAAACACCTAACGCTTCCATGGTGTGCACACGCCGTGGCGCCTTCCTTCACGTGCGAAGCGCCTTTCCCAAGGCTCGGGTCCTCTTGCACGTGGTGTAGGGGTCTCTTGCACTGTTTTCACGCACCCTACCTACTTCTAGGTCGAGTTTGGTGATGGAGTGCGACGAGGTTTGAAACCTGTCCACGGACCTACAGTCAGAATTTTGACCGTCCCTGAGTAACAAAACGTACTACTGAGTTTCGGACACCAAGCCATGATTTTGGCGAAGTCCCTCGGTAACAACCTGCACTACTGGATCAGGTGGATTATCCACCGGACGCCTCGGCAGGCCTTCCGGAGCAATTTCTCCAAATGGTGTTTTTGTTACTCAATCCGGTCGATTATCCACCAGATTTCGAGTCGCAGCTAGCTCCTAGAGTCATTGTGCACACCCCAACTTTGGAAGGCCATATCTCCCTCGATACTTGTCTGATTCTAGCCAAACAACTTCCACCGGATTCAGTAACTAGTCCAACTTAAGGAAACTTCATCCATTTTAGGATTCGAGCAATCCTTGCATCTTCAGATCTGCCAGAGCGGAGTTTCCCCTTTCTGGCGGCTCGTCGACGCCTCCCAACGCCGCACTTGGGCATGCCGAGGGGCAATTTTTCAACATTCTTCCCCTTTTACCTACCATGCCCGCTGCTCCTGCTTTTTCTCACTCATCTTCCACTGTGCCCTCCAGCCCATCATTGCTCGTCATCCCAAGTCCGGTCACGCTCATCGCATGCCGGTCCGCGGGTTAGGCTCTGGTCAAGCAATCCGCAAGCATGTTGTGCATGCTGCAGTGCTGCAGCACCACCTGCCCCTTCTCGACCATGTCCGGTGCGTAGTGGTAACGCACGTCAATGTGCTTTGTCCTACTGTGTTGCGTCGAGTTGTTGGTCAGCGAGATGGAGCAGGTGTTGTCCTCTTGCACCACCGTTGGCTACGGTTGCGGCATGCCCAGCTAGCCCAGGAACGTGCGGAGCCACACCGCCTCCTTGACCGCCTTGGCCAGTGCGATGTATTCCGCTTCCATTCTGGAGGTGGCGACGCAGTCCTGCTTCCTGCTCCACCACGAGACCGCTGCACCAGCGAGGAAGAACACGTAGCCGGATGTGGACTTCCGCTTGTCCACACCCTAGCGTAGTCTGCATCTGTATAGCAGACCAGGCGCAAAGGGTCTGTCCGTCCTTTGCCGTCGAACCTCAGGCGTGCGTGCCGCGTCGCCTCCAGGTAGCAGAGAATGCGCTTGACTGCCTGCCAGTATAGTGGCCTTGGATCGGCCACGTACCTGTTCACTTGGCCCACCGCGTAGGCCAGATCCGGTCGAGTCGCCACCATGGCGTATATGAGGCTGCCCACCGCCATCTCCAACCTGCTGCTCAGCTTCTCTTTCAGCTATTGTAGGCTCGACAGGTCTGAGAAGCACAAGATCAGATCGTCCACGTAGAGAATGACAATCTTATGGAGCTTCTTGCTGCGCCGCACGTACACGTGATCCACCTTGCAGCACTTGAAGCCTAGTTGTGCCATGAAGCTGTCCATCTGTTGGTACCAGGATCGGGGTGATTGTTTTAGCCTGTACAAGGACTTCTACAGCTTACAGACCTTGCCCTTCGGCGCCTCCACCCCCTCTAGCACCTCCATGTAGATTTCTTTGTCAATGATTCCATTGAGGAAGGCCGTATTTACTTCCATTTGGTGGAGCTCCATGTCCTACGCGGCCGCCACCGCAAGGATTGCTCGGATGCTTGTGAACTTGGCGATGGGGGCAAATGTCTCATCGTAGTATTTGCCCTTACGCTGTGCATACCCTTTTGCCATGAGCCGTGCCTGGTACTTGTCATCCACACCTTCCTTTGTGAACTTGGTCTTGAAGACCCACTCGGAGCCGATGACCTTGACGTCTTTCGGCCTCTCAACCAGCTGCCGCGTGTCGTTTTCAGCAATGGACGCCAAATTCGACTTGATGGTGGCGTCCCACTGCTTCCTCTTGAGCCGCCCAAGCGCCTCTTGCACGGTTGCTGGTTTTGTCGATGCAGCCAGCATGCAATGCATCATGCCAATCCATCAACCGGTGCCTGCATTAAAATGCTTTCCCGCTCTGTGCTGCCTCCCGTTGCGGCACGGTTGTTTTGGCGGTTTCTCATCGCTCTGCTCCGATCCTTCCACCTCAGCCTGCTCCGGTGAATCATCGACCGGATAGCTCCTTGAGGATTCCTCTAGCTCCGGTGAACCATCAACCAGACGGGCGGCGCGTCCGGAGGATTTTTCTCCAACGCCCGACGCGAACTTCGCCAGGAGTGCGCGCTTCGGCACTCGCGGTGCCTTCTTCGACGAATCATTCCACCGGATCTCCGGCCCAGCTGCATTGTTGTCGGAGTCCTCCGCGTCGTCTGTTGCACCTGCTACACCACCGCACTCCGATACCGCATCATCAACCTCTACGTCTCTTGGCTCCTCCTCATAATCAAGGAGCTAGAACAACTCCCCCTCTTTTGGAGTGTTCCCGAAGCTCATGTCATTGCTGCTGCTGCTGAAGCTTTGCTGCTCGTCAAACTCGACGTCACGACTACGGATGATCTCTTGCGTGTGCGGGTCCCAGAGCCGGTATGCCTTTTGTGCGCTCTCGTAGCCGCGGAACAAGCACGGCTTTGCCCGCGGTTCCAACTTGCTGTTGCGTCGTTGCGCCGCCTGCACCATCGCGTGCGCCTTGCACCCAAACACCTTTAGGTGGGCCACGTTTGGCTTGCGCTGCTCTAAACCTCCTGCGGCGTCTTCCAGCCACCCTTGCCCTTCAGCACCGCCATTGGGGTGAGGTTGATGGTGTAGCTCGCTATACGCACAGCCTCCGCCCAGAACCCTCGCGGCAACCCCGCATCCACAAGCATGGTCCGCACCATGTTGAGTAGTTTCTGGTTCGCCTGCTTTGCCTCTCCCTTGGACTGTGGCAAGTACGGCATAGTGGGTTCCCAGTTGATACCCTACTGCTTCATCCACCCGCTACAGCCCACATACTCTCCGCCATTGTCGTTGTGTACCGCTCTCACCTTCGCTTGTCTGCCTCTCCACCGCTATGGCGTACTCCTTCAGACGGTCCAAGACCTCGCCTTTCCGCTTCATGAAGTACATGCAGAGCTTCTTGCTGCAGTCATGAATGAAATTGATAAAGTATCTCAAGCTGTCATTTGACGACGTTTTGAATGGCCCGCACACGTCGTTGTGCACGACCTCTAGCAGGTCCTTTGCGCAAGCCTCATTCTCATTGAACGGCTTACGCCATACCTTCCCCAAAATGTAAGGCTCGTACTTTCTGTGCGTTACTGCATCTGCTACCGCGTCTGCACCGTTGATGGCAAGGCCGCCCACCATGTCGCGCTTCGCCATCTCACTAACGGTTGTAGGTGCCAAATGCCCGAACTGTTGGTGCGAGAGCTCCAGATTAGCGCTTCCTCCCTTGGCCATGTTGACGGCGCACTCGTACGAGTTTGTTGCATCGTAGAGACCACCCTCGCGCTTCGCCTCTAGCACAACCTCGCCGTCGCCGTCAATGCTCACCACTACGCCTTTCCTGCGGAAGAGCACCTCATACCCCTTGTGCATCAAGCGGCTGACACTCGGGATGTCAGCCAGGCCAAGGACGTGCTGCACATCACGAATTGTGCACAACTCCTTCCACGTCCACTTCCACGTCGCCTTGGCTCGCCGCCGGCTCGACTTTCTCGTTTGCGACCACCATCGACTTGGATGATTTCTCGTAGGTGACGAACCCCATCGTCTTGACTTGGGTGTGCTCCTCGGCCCCGGAATCCAGGCACCCCTTGTTGGCCTTCTTGAGGAAGTGGTTCTCATTGTCGTTTAGAAGCAGCCTGCCCTTACTGTTTTTGCCACCGGCCTTCGCCTCCTCCGGGCACTCACGGGCCCAATGGCCCTCCTTCCCGCAGTTGCGGCAAGCATCTTTCTTGGCATCCTTCTTGCCGTTGCCCTTTCCACCACTTCCTTTGCCCACACGTCCTCCACCATATGTTTTGGTGACAAGGGCCGATGAGGGAGACGAGGACTCACCACAGCTTCGGCGTTGGGTCTCGTTGCGGATGTACTCTGCGACCGCGCCATAGGTGAGCTTGTCCTCCAACCATCCTCCAAGGACGGTGATGAGTGGACCCCAACTGTCAGGTAGACCCACAAGGAGGGCCATTGCCTGCAGCTGCGTCTCGATCTTCCACCCCACGTCGTTGCATTGCAAGGCGATTGACTCGATGTGTTGCATGGCGGAGATGACATCATCTCCCTCCTCGATTCTCACCATAAGGAGCCGCTTCCTTCCAAAGATTTTGTTCACGAGCAACTTGGATTGGTGGATGGCGCAGAGCTTTTTCAAAGCTTCGGCTCCTAGCTTGCAGCCTTGGAAGTAGCCCCACTACGACTCGACTGTCCCGGACACCAGGAGCATGAGCACCTCCATGTTCTTCTTTTTGAAGGCTTCCTTCTCCGTGTCCGTAGCAGTCGCCTCCGTGAGCACCTCCTTTCCCAACATAACATCCAGCAGCCCCTTATGAGAGAGGTGCAGCTCAAACTCCCACCTCCATAGCACAAAGCCCGGGCCGACCGCATACTTCTGAATGGGCTGCATCTCCTTCAGCGCCATGTGCACAGCTGCTACTCCGACGACTTGTCAGAACTTCATGGCGACGTCCAAGATGACGATCTTGTTCGCTATGGAAGACATGAACGATGGAGGCTATCAGACCCGTGGGCACATAACCCTTTGTCGGGACAGAAATTGCGTGGTGCGGTCCTGACGTTTTTCTGATTGTCTCTAGTGGTTCACGTCTACTGTTTTGGGCGAATTTGAGACTGAGCGTGAGCTTTCTGGTCGCCTCACGCTATGTGAGTAAGAATTTAGAGACAGTCCGTTTGCGAAGGGAATAACGTCATTTTGCGTTAGTTTTTTAACAAAGACATGATTACAACGTTTATAAGGCTAGTCATGAGCTTTCCAACGGACCAAACCGTACGCAATTCAGCCAAGCGTAGCCCAAGTTATGCTTGCCTAAGCGCAGGTCTCACCCACCACAGAAACGCCTAATGCTTCCATCGTGCACACACACCGTGGCACCTTCCTTCACGTGCGAAGCGCCTTTTCCAAGGCGGAGGTCCTCTTGCACGTGGTGTAGGGGTCTCCCACACTGTTTCCACGTACCCTACCCACTTTTGGGTCGAGTTTGCTGATGGGGTGTGACGAGGTTTGAAACCTGTCCGCGGACCTACAGTCAGAATTTTGACCGTTCCCGAGTAGCAAAACATACTACTGAGTTTCGGACGCCAGGCCATGATTTTGGCGAAGTCCCTCAGTAACAACCTGCACTTTTGAATCAGGTGGATCATCCACCCGACACCTCGGCAGGCCTTTCCGGAGCAATTTCTCCAGATGGTGTTTTTGTTACTCAATCCGGTCGATTATCCACTGGATTTTGAGTCGCAACCGGCTCCCAGAGTCGCTGCGCACACCCCAACTTTGGAAGGCCATATCTCCCTTGATACTTGTTTGATTCCAACAAACCAACTTCCACCGGATTCAAGGACTCGTCAGCTTCAAGGGTCAATCATCCAATTTACGATTCAAGCAATCCTCGAGTCTCCAGATCCACCAACTCGGAGTTTCCACTTTCAGGCGGCTCATCGGCGCCTCCCGGCGCCGCACTTGGACATGCGGAGGGGCAATTTTTCAACAGGGGCAGGGATGTAGCGGGAGGGGGTAGGGATCAAGTCAGGCCAGCTGAGCGAATGTGACCATCATGGCATTAAGGCGAGCCTCTATATGGGCAAGGGCTGCGACCGGGTGATCAGGAGGAGTGGCGCGAACAGGGACAATGCCATCAACCAAAGGGGCACCACCGATCAGGAAGGCACCACCTGGTAGGATAGCGCCACCGGATGGGATGACACTACTAGTGGGACAAACTCCGCCTACAAGAAGAGCTCCAACTATGGTAGCATCGCCGCATGCAGGTGTAGTACCAAGAGCGACACCACCGCTGGTGGCGACGGTACCGCCAGGGACAACGGCACCACCGGAGACGAGGGCATCGTCGAGGGTGACAGCTGCGCCGGGGGCAACGGCACCACCGAGGGCGACGGCACTGTCGGGGGCAACAGAAGCGTTGAGTACGAGGGCACCACTGGGGGCAATGACATTTTCAGGGGCGACGACGCTGCCAAGGGCGATGGCACAACCGGGGGCCACGGCACCGCTGAGGGCGACAACACCGCCGCAAAGGTACCGTCGTAAGACAACACCACTAGGGACGACGACATCACCGAGGGCAACAGCACCATGGGGGCCAATGGAAACACAAGAAGCGACGGCACTGTCTGGGGCAATGGCACCACCCAAGGGGTCACCGCAAGCGCCAGGTTTGCCAACAACAGGGTCAACAGTGCCAACAGGATGGGCTGAGGGGAAGGCAGGAGGTGTGTTGGTGGGGTGAGCTGCAAGGGCGCCAAGGATAGCTGTTGAAAAGGGGGATTGAGGAGGTCGGACGGGGAGTTGGCAGCAGAGAGGCAGCAAAGGGGGACGCACAGAGTGTAACAAGAGCCGTGGTGATGGCAGCAATAGCGACAGCATGAGGGAAGAGGACGGCGGAATCATCAACGAGGCCGGAGTTGACGGAGGCAGGAGGACTCAGAGCACATGAGGAGAAGTCTTGAGGGAATGCCTGCTCGCAAGCCGCACGGGCTGCAACTGTAGTAGCCAAGGTGCCATAGAGGCCAAGATCCTCCATGACGCTACTAGGCATAGATCGAGGGGCAAGGGACACTGAGAAAGAACAACTACAGGAGGAGTGAACGATTAGTAGAGGGGAGGGGTGAACCATGGTGTCATGTATGTATTTAGGGGAGTGTATTAGGGGAGAGAGGGGAAGGAGGGGAGCAGCAAGAGGGGGCACCAGAGAAGAGGACAAACAACAGACAGACGGACGAACGGACCCAGCACACAGCCAACTGGCAAAGAGGAATGGGCGGCAAACAAAGGAGCATCACACAAGGGTGAACAGGAGCAGCACAAGGAAAAGAGAAGGGAACACAAGAGAGGGGTTAGTACGGGGAGTGAGAGCAAAGAGAGGAGGGACAAAAGGGGAGAGGGGCAGTCGAGCAACAGGGGAGGAGGGTAGAGAGAGGAAAGGAGGATAAAGAAAGTGTAGAGGAAGGAGCACAAGGACGTAGGAGGGAGAGGCAAGGAAAACAGAACGGGAGAAAGAAAGGGAGAGAGAAATAGGAGGGAGTGGGAGAGAGAGAGAGAGAGGGAGAGGAGAGAAATGGAAGGACAATGCAGGGACAAGAAGAGGGAAAGGGAGAGGACACATGAGGAGGCAAAGAGGGGGAGGAGAGCAGAGAGGAGGTGGGAGGTGGCAGAGACAGTGGAGAGAGAGAGCTGGCAGAGAGTGTGGAGAGAGGGAGAGAGAATGGGCATGGGGGAGAGAGAAATGGAGAAAGAGGGGAGAGGGTGGGAGAGAGAGGTGAAGAAGAAGGAAAGGGAGAGAGAAAGTGAAGAGCTCAGAGTGAGGTGGGGGGGGAGAAGGTCTAAGAAGATGAGGGGAAAGGGGGGAAAACAGAGAGGGAGAGGGAGAAAGAGAGAGAGAGAGGGAGAGGAAGTTGGAGAAGAGGAAGGGAGGATGGAGAAAGGAGGAGAAGAGAGAGAGGGTAGAAGAGGGGAGACGGGAGAGGTAGTGGAGGTGTGGAGCTGAAAAGGAGGGGAGGCAAGGAGAGGGGGGGAAGTGGCAGCAGCGGACGACCCAGACTGAAAGACACCAAAGGGGGAGGACACCCGGGGGCCGAAGGGGACGGCAAAGTGGAGGCAGGTGGAGCAGCACCACGTGTTGGCAGAGGAGCAATAGGAGGGGGGAGACAGGGGGCGGGGGCCAAGGAAGAGAGGGGAGCCCCCCGGTGTCACGGACCTTGGGCTGAACGCCGAGCCAAAGCCGATTGAGCCGATGGATCAGTGGAGAAGGAAATGGGACAGGAGGAGCAACAAGACAAACACGAGGGGAGCCAATGAGGGAGAGGAGCGCAAGAGAGAGAGAGGACGAAGAGGGAGGAGGCCCAAGGCAGGAGGAAGGAGGAGGGATGAGTGAAATGGGAAAGAGCGAGAGGAGGAGGAAAGAGAGAGGGAAGAGGAAAGAGAGAGAGAGAGAGAGAGAGAGAGAGAGAAAGGGAGGATAGGGAGGTAGAAGAGAGAAAGAGAGAGACAGAGGGAGAGAGAGAGAGAGAGGAGGGAGAGAAGGAGATGGTGGGAGTGGAGGAGGGGAGGGTGGAGGAGGAAGGAGAAAGAGAAAGGAGAGAGAGGGGTGGAGGGTAACGCAGGAGACATAGATGAAGGGAGGCAAGAGAGGGGAGAGGCGAGTGGAGGGAAGAAGGAATAGGGAAGGGCATAAGAGAGGAGGAGAGGACGGGAGGACAGGAGGAACAGAGGAGGGGAGGAAAGGAAGGAGGAAGGAGAGGGAGGGAGAGGAGAGAGAGGAGGGAGAGGAAAGAGAGGAGGGAGATGAAAAAGAGGTAAAGGACACAAGGAGGGAAGAGGGAAGCAAGGAGAAAAATGTTGGAGCATGGAAGAAGGGGAGAGGAGAGGAAAAGAGGTAAGGCAAGAAGGGAGGGAGACGGGGAACAAAGAGACGGAGTGCAAAAACAGACAGAGACAGAGAGGCAAAAGAGGCAAAGGAAGAGGGTGCAACAAGAGCAAACACACGCACAGAGAGACAAAAAGCACGGGCAAGACGAGGAACACACACCAGGAACATAGAGAGAAACGGCAGCGGCAAGTGAGGCACGAGATGAAAAAAAAAAGAGGGAGGGGAAGCAACTGAAGCAAAGCAAAGACAAGAGCAGACAGAAGGGGAGGAGGAGAAGGTGACGAGGGGAAGAATGCGGACACGAGCCACCCAAAGAGTGAACACAAGGTGCACGAAGGGCGCACACGAGGCACACAGACAGCGGACACAGGATAGAGGGGAGAAAAAGGAAAAAGGGGGAAGAAAGAGAAGAATGAGGAACAATAAGGAAGAAGAAAAAGAAAGGGTTGGAGAGAAGAAAAAGAAAAAGAAAGGAGCAAAAAAGGAGCCACAAGGAGGACAAAAAAAGGAACCAGCTCAACGAGAGATGGAGACGTAGTCCGGAAGTGGCGAAGACAAGACGCACTCGAAGACTCGCGGACCAAGGAGGCGAGGCGCATCCACGGGAGCCGAGGACCAAGAAGCAAGGTGAGAGCGACAGGCAGAGGAAGAGAATCGATGGGTTTGAACATCGAGAGGAGTGAAATAATGGGAAAAAAAAAGAGAGGGGGAGAGAGAGCACTGTGCGTGGGAGAACAAGGAGAAGGGAGGAAAGCAGGGAGAAGAGGGGGGGAGGAGGAAGAGGGGGA
>SZWC01015416.1:22525-41869 GCA_023375785.1 Penium margaritaceum | reverse complement strand
GGAGGGTGGGTCATGTCGGGATTTTGCTGTGAGCTGTGGATATGGCAGAAGAGCTGGACGGAAGGTTAGGCATGAGCTAGAAGCAACGGAGAAGCTGTTGATGACTGACGTCACGCTGACGACAGTGAGGCTGCTGAGTGATGCTGACAAAGTAACTACATCTTCGGAGTGAGCAGAGGTCTGGCAAGAGGATGATAACCAGAATTATGAGAATGATACTACATAGGAGGCATAGCTATGAGTGAATCCAAAGCACAGGGCCGAGGTGCGGGCGATGTGCCATAGCGCTGAGGCATAGACGAGACGTGGGTGCAGCACCAACGGTGTGGGCACTGAAGTGTTGTGGACTACTGATGATGCTGAGCTGATTCTGGTCACAGTAGTTGAAGTATGGGCGTTGCGATATTGAGGAAGTTTACCACGGCAGCAAGGAGCGGGCAAGGCAGCGGGCCAAGCCTCAGCTGCCTAGTGCGGGTGAGTACGAGGAAAGGCGAGTGAGTAAAGCGAACCAGCAAGGCTTCGGCCAGAGATGGCGGGCACAAGGCAACAATGAAGGATGGCGATCAACTTTGATGAACAGCGCCACAGCGTGGGAGCGGGCAGCCAGAGACGAGCAAGCAATGAACGGTAAGCGGATGAAAGGCAGTAGATGAATAATCAGCAGAGGCAAAGGTACAAAGACGGTAGTACATGGTTTTATCTATCTAGCCTATGTGTCCTATGGCTGGCGGTGCGAGAGATGACGCCGCCACCGAGCTGCTTCTGTCACTGCTGCTGCCGGTGCGAGCCACACAGCAGTTTGGATACTCCACGAGGCAGTTGCCTCGTTGTAGGTGGGCCTCCACGGGGTTCCGTGCTTTTGTTTGTTTGTCTTCTATGGTGTACCGGGCCGCCTGATTCATGGCACCGGGGTAGCACGTCGTTGTCTGCCAGTTCTTCCGGTGAGCTTGCGACTATAGCCGCTTGCTTTGCCACCATAGATCTGCAGATGACCATTGATCTGGTCTGACCGTGGCTTGGTTTGACCTTGGTCATTGCTCGGTCGTGCCCTCCTTCGCTCGTCCAGAGCGGAGGTGAACTTGGCGGCTCTTGGTCCTTTTTCTCTTATTTTCTTGTGGGGATCAGTCCGGCTCCGAGAGGGTATTTCCTTAGTATTCTTTGCCAGGAGGTCAGTCTTGTGACCATTACATACTTCTCTGACAGGTCGGCCAGAGGCCACAGGCAACAGGAGGAGGAGGGGAACAAACCTGCAGTAGAGAAAAAAAGAACAGGAGAGTTAGCGGAAGAGAGAAGAGCAGCCAAAAGGAAGAGGGAAGAAAAAAAAGGAATGACCAGAGACGACACGACGTAGAAAAGGAAAGGAGCCAGGGGGGAGGGACGAGGAAGCCCCAAAAGGGGCGGACCTGGCGGAGCGAGGGTGGTCGGCCAAGACAGCACCAGGATGAGAGCAGCAACAACGACGGCAGAAACTCCCCACGGAGGCAGGAGGATGGCGAGCAGCCGCAGAAGCGGTGGTGGTCGGCGCCCACACCGAAGGTGACGGGGCCCGATGGTAGCAGCAGCTGGGGAAAAGGCAGCATCGACGGGCGATGGCGGCGACCGGGGGAACAGCGGAAGCGGAGCGGGAGAGGGGGAGGTCACAGGCCCATTCAAAGGCTTGATGCCATATTAAAAATGACAGGAGGAGGGTGAGGCCGGAGGAGAGATGATGGAGGAGAGATGAGGAGAGAGGTTGAAGGAGTTAGCCGCAACCGAGAGCCGGGTACCTCTTGGTTCTTCTAAGGGGAGACGCCGAGAGTTGGCCGCGGGGCCAACTTCGGCTCTCACCTGTGTAAGGTGGAGGGAGCTCTCAAGAGCTGTGAGGGGGAGGGCTCTTGGGAGCTGTGAAGGGGGATCGAGTCAAGGGACTTAGTCTGGAGCAGGGATCGAGGTGAGAGTTGAATGTTTTTTGGAAAAGGAGCAGAATGAACGAGCCATGCTGACCCCTATCGGATCGCGTGGCTCAGCTTGCGTGGTTTGGCAGCGTGTCAGTCCACACATAGTGCACATGACTCGCTAGAGCAAAACATCGAGCGTAACTTTAGAAACACGCACACGGTGTGACTTAAGTTGCACGAGGAACGAGCATGCAAAGTAGGCTACAAAATACCACAGAAGAGTAGGATTAATCTAGGTGCGCTATCAATGTCTGCTACTGTAACAAACGGTAACTAGATTCAATCAGCAACAACTTGCGGCAACCAGAGGCAACCAACGGCAACCAACGGCAACCAACGGCAAGCAACGGCATCCAGTAGCAGCCAGCGGCAACGGGCACAAACCAGCACCAACCAGTGGCAACCAGCGGCAACCAGCAGCAACCGGCGGCAATTAGCGGCAACCAGCGCCAACCAGCCACAACCGGTGATAACTAGCGGCAACCAGCAGCATCCAACAGTAACCAGCAATGTTCCCACGACAACAAGCGGCACCTAGGGACAACCAGCCGTAACCAACGGCAACAAGCGGCAACCAGTGGTTACCAGATTCAGCGTTAACTAGTGGCAACCAGCGGCAACCAACCGCAAACAGTCGCATCCAAAGGAAAGCAGTGGCAACTAGCGGCAACAACCGCAACCAACGGAAACCAACGGCAACGAGTGGCAACCAGTGGCAACCAGTGGCAACCAACGGCAACCGGCGGCAACCACCGGAAACTCGCGGCAACCAGCGGCAACTGGCGGCAAATAGCGGCAACCAGTAGCAACTGGCGGCAACTAGTAGCGAACAGCGCCAACGAGCCGCAACCAGCAAAAACCAGTGGCAACCAGCAGCATCCAACAGCAACCAGCTACGTTCCCACGGCAACCAGTGGCAACCAGCGACAACCAGCGGCAACCAACAGCAACGAGCTGCAACCAGCGGTGACCAGATTCAGTGCTAACCAGGGGCAACCAACAGCGATCAGCGGCCGCCTGTGACAAGCAGCGGCAACAAGCGGCAACCAGTGGCTGCAACCGCAGCAGATGAAGACATAAGTGGAATCAAGAACACTTTGTGAGCATGATGTCTACATCAAAGTCAGAGTTCAGAGATGGAAACACCATTCCTTCATGGAAAAGGTATTGTAACTGCTTTAAAGGCATGTGAACATCCATGTTTCTTTGTCCCCTCTTCACGATTTTTATTCTTAACATACACGGACCACACCCTTCTTATTTAATTTCTTGTAATCCTTCAGGTTTACCTCCTCCTTTGTGTCCTCATGATCCTGACCGTCTCCTTTATGAGCCTACCATGCATGATCATGTTTCAAAATGAGAGAAACACATCATGGACTTCATCAGTGGCGTTGACAACTTGTCAACAGCATCTAAGCATGAACTAGCATCACACTACCGCAAAGTGGGTAAACCATAATCACTGAATCGCGAAAACGGATTCACAACTGATTCCCATATGATCCACATCTTTCACTTTTGTCTTTCAATTTTTTGAATTTCCCCTTGGTTCTACATCCACAACTAACTACCTTGCTCTGTTGATCACCACAGAGGTTTTGCAAACTGGATGGAACAAGGATGAAGAAGATGTTGCTCCATGGGACGTTGTTCTTGGAGCATCTACAATTTACTACATCAGTCGTGACAAGTACAGTGCATCAATTGCTTCATCTTGTCACACACCGGATGGAATCAATGCCCCCTTCTAGTTCAACTTTAGCAATGAGCAGTCAAGTAATGGCTTCTGCAAGGACAATTCCTTCCTCTGGCTGGTATGAAGTCCAACACTCGCAGATCTCAAATGTCGGCAATTGGAAGCTCGGTCAGGCCATGGCCATTGGGATTACTATATTGTAGATGCTCATTTATGGCAGATTGCACATGGGATCATTGACAATGATGCAGGTGCATGATGAGACTAACCATTGATCCAACATAAAAATTTTCCAATTCCATTGTAATCCGCGTCCTAATCTTCAGCTGTTCATCTCATTCATGAACATATACTTGCTTCATTATCCACACTGCTCAGAATAACAAGTCACCTTTCAAATGCTTCCTACTAAGTTTGACTTTGATAGTTCTTACATTCTACATTCTGTACATTAACAAACTCTAAAAAGACCCCTTCTGTCCATTGATTCTTTGTATCAAGTAATGGCTTCTGCAAGGACAATACCAAATCCATTTCAGTAATACTCCCTTCTGCATCTTACAATTTCATGCAATACATGTTATACTTATATGTGAATGTTGCCTAAAGAGTCCATAACAGAGAGGACACAGCTACTCTCACTAATCAAAACAAGGAGCATAACATTGACACAATTAACGTAGTGTATCAACATCAACCTTTTCTTTGTTAGCCACTGCATTGACCTTGTACTATTAGTCTTGACTCCAAAAACGAATCCATTTTCTTTTGTTGCAAAAACAACATGTCAGAACATATTAACGCAATCAACAAATTTAATAAAGTCAGAGCACTGTTTTTCCTTCACACAAAACAAGCTTACCACTTTTTTTTTCTTCCTTCCTACTCCCTCACCCTCCTCATCCTCCTTCTTTTCATCATCATCCCCATTCTTCTCATCCTTTTCTACCCTCTCCTCATCTGTCATCAGATTGTTGCCCCTCCGAACATGGTCAAGCAGAGCAACTTTCATCAACCTCCGAACCCTTGCCGCGCCCTCCATCAAGTCTACGTAACTGACACTTTCTGCTCCCTTCAAACGTTCAGCCTAGGTTTGATCAACCCTTGAACAGTGACTTGGCCAATGCTTCAGTGACAGATTTTGCAAATTCACCAATCTGTACCTGAAATAATTAAGTTGTTGTCATTGCTTGCTTACTCAAATTCCTTGCCCAAAACAAGTACAATGGAGATGGAAACATTGCCTTCACCTCATTGTTCCACCTCATACTCCACAAAGTAAAGTAGGCTTCCAAACAAAACCACGGGTCTAGGTGCTTGTCGACCACATACTTTCTTCAAATCAATGCCACAAACCAGCAGGCTAATTGCCACTCAGGCCTCCTTCCCGTTGCCTCCACAACTCTGTGTCATATTGCGCATTTTCAAGGGCGCCGTATTGCTCCTCCTTCAAACCTGTAATGAAGATATGCATAGAATGCACCTCCCATGTTCAGCTCCTTTCCTCCATATGCAGCATAAAAACAAATCTTGAACTCAAGCACCACTTGAGCAGGTCCTCCAGATTTCAACAATTGCTCAGTAGATCTATCCTTAAGGAGAGTTTGCATGGATTTCTTTCATAAACTGCATATACACATAAAACAAGCAAGGACCAACACATCATGTGCTTACTGGTGTAAATGGCCATCACTATGTTCTCTTCATCAATAATCTGCACTTCACATCAACAATGAAAGAGCAATAGACATACACTACCTTACCACAGACACATCTCCCTTGCATCTCTACTTGCCTAAACAAACTCATAGACAATGTAGCAAACATATGTTTTACCTTCACATAGTTGTACACAAGCACTAGTACATAAAAAACGTCATCAGCTGTAAGTGTAAAATGCAAGTATTTTATCCATTTCCATCCCACACCGTCCCTCTTCGCCAACCCAAGAGAACTCCAAAGTAGTACAATTGAAAAAACATGCACCATAAAGGGAAGTTCATGGATACATATCAGTTTATCAAGTTACGTTGCCACTCAACATGTAACCACTTACGGTCCAATGCCTTGAACGGGTTCCTCATTTGGCAGTGCTGGTCCAGCACCACTTAAGCGTCAACCTGAAAAGTACATGGGGTAAACATTACAATCCATTTCAAAAAATCCTCAACATAACACGTATCATTACAAACTCAGAATTACAAGACATTATTTCATACTAACATAATCCACTTGAAAAAATAGACTACAATCATCAATGTCTATCTGAAGCAACATACCTTGGAGACGAGCACAACCTTCATCTTTCCACGTTTCCACCAGTTGCGCTTCCATAGTTGTACAGGGCTTCAGCTCCCCGCCAACATCCAGATGTTCTACCTGTTCAGACCGCAGATTTTGATACACTTGTTCCTTTTGAGTTACTAGTCACAGCTCTTCACGAGTTGCAGCTACTAGGACATTGTCATTGGCAATCTCATGATCATCGCCTGCATCAGGATCAGGTCCAAGCACATGTTCTTGATGATTACTCGGCCAAACTCTTCCGCTATTGTGCCACTCTGCTCTCAGTCTAGCATGGATAATGGGATCACCTCCAAGCAGCCGCTCTCTTTCGGGTGGGATTGTGAACAGATTATCTCCAACCCTTATAATAGTATTGCAATCCGTGGAAGCACCACGTTTTTCATCCTCCAGTATCCCCTTTCCAACAGAAACACCAACAACTTCACATCACTCCTCCAATTTCCTTGGATCTCGTCCAGTCAATACAGGGCATTCCTTGTGAAACTCTTTTGTCTTATCTAATAGGGTCACCAGACTTGGAAAGGGTGTTGCTTCCACAGCATCTTCCACAAGGCTGTTCATAACAACCGTTCCACATGATCTACATGGCCAACAAGGGATGTGGCCAAATGAAGGAATTGCATTTTGACTCCCTGCTTGAGATGCTGGCACGTCAAACTCTCAATGAGTGATAACTTTTACAACAGCCACAGTATAAGCCCTTGCAGCATTCTTGACTGAAAATTTCAAAAAGGTATTTGCATACTCATCCTCTACCACTCTACCCAAGCGTGCCCTGTTCAACGGGGGCAATGCAGCAACTTGCGGCAATGTCATGCCTTTAGGTGGTGTCTCCAATGGAACTCATCTTATGTTAATTCGTTCTTCTCTTTCACGACAGGCTTTAACAACAGCTGCATCAAGCTCCTCCACAAACTTCCTATCTGCCTATATCTGCAAGGCCTGTCTCCCGGCAGCTCTCGATGGTCTAGGCTTTTGTCTCACATACCAGTCACTTGGGCCAGATCCATGGGAGAGATGACCTCTTCCTCATGCTCATTAATTGGGAACTTTTATTTTCCCTTGTCCTTAGCCGTCATTCTATCATCTTCAACATCTGCAGGAAAGGAAGGAAGAGAGGAAGACCACCTTTCCTCAAGAGAATCACCACCACATGACCTTTCAACACGATCCATAAGTACGCACACCTATCTCAACAACCACAACTGCAGCATACGTTCTTGGAAAGATACCACAAAAAAAGTATGAAAATTACAATGACAATGAAGGAAACATCAACAGCAATAACTTGTACCTACCCAATCTTCAGAAATGCTACACTCTTGTCACTCACATGGAAGCAACGCCTTTGCAGGCTCGGCCACACTGACCAGCCTGCATGGCTGGTTGAATGGGTTGAAGTACAAAGGACACCGCTGCTGAAGGCGACTGATCACTCACATCAAAATTCGCTTGATTGGCATCATCCATCTTTCCACTGTTACAATTCAACATGTTAGAAGTTGAACCGATTGACCCAAATAGGAAAATGCTCTTCTTCATTCTTCTCCATACATTTACACTCCAGTATACATCCTGCCATAGATTCCAAAATCACTTTGTGAACCAAACACAACAGTCTATGTTTCCCACTTCCATCATCAGCTTTACAAGCATGCCAACAAATGTTCACGTTTTATTATGTTACACAAGCAAAACCACTATTCCAAAACACTCTCCCAAAACACTCTACTGCCATCATCAATTTCACTATAAACATAACGCACCACAAACTTCAGATTTCTATGCAGAAAAGCGTCAAACAAATGTTATACCTTGAATAACACATTCAGTTAACAATCTACACGTACCATCTTCATTCAAGTTTCACATTTGATGATTCTTCATCTGATAATACATTCATGAATAAAACATGTTGTTCAATATTGACCTGCTACATATCTTGTTTCATCAAATAGCATCACTTTTTTTCTCTTTGTTACTCAATTATGACACCTTTTATATTCCATGAAACTTGTATAAGTTTGATGAATACTATGTAANACGGCCTTTTGTCAAGAAGTCAATGCTGCGTCGGCTGCATCGACTTCTGTCTGTCGATGCAAAGATCTGACACCCAAGTGTACTCGACGCTCCTTTTTTTTCTCTCGCGGAAGCTGTGGCTCTGATGCGAATGTAATTGCGCTAGACCATTTTGTGACTAACTTTGGAACCAAAACAGAGGCCCTCGGAAAGTGTATTCCAAGGAGGCCGAGTGACTGGTCGCCTCAGCCATTTTGGCTGACACAACACAGTGAAACGGACAGGGTCATCATAGGGCATAGTTAAAGATATGCAACCTATTCCTACTCATTCCACATGGCATTGCCACACTGGAAACAAGACCCTAGCGACGTTCTAGAAGTGGAGGAGGAGTGCCGGATGGATTTTCCATCGTGGCACTCCTTTTGCCTCCAATCCGGCCAAGGGATGTTTTCTGTGTGAGAGTCGAACTAGAATCTGGCCCATATGTATTTTTCCGGGCTTTGGCTCCTTGAAACGTTAGCCTCGAGTACCCAAAGAACCCAATAATTTTCTAACGACTGTTTTTATCCATAAAATTGGTCCGTACACTACACCCTGACTTCTCGACGGGGTTTTTGAAGACCCACTCACAACACGACATCACACGTGTCTCTCACCTCGAGCACCAAACATCCCAAGTATGCTTCATTCTTGTTTTTGCACTTGTATGTATGCGCTCAAAAGTTCAAAGTCTTATCATTAAAAGTGTAACTGTTTTTAATCATAAAACACTCAAAGTGTCCCAATTCTACAATATCTCTCTAAAACTTCTACTTGTTGACCATTACTTTTGTGTTACATGTGCCTAAAATATTAATTCCTTCTTCTATCAGGTAGTTAAATTATTCTAGCTGTTTGGACAAAAGACCCCTAAAATTCTTGAGTTTGAGGTTGGGTATACGTAACTCCACAATCAAGCACATGTTAGCTTGTGTTCTTGCGCTCTAGGTTATGGACATGCGATTGTTAGAGACATTTTTGCACGTATTCTGATGTAATCTGATGGTTGATGTGGCCCTTTTGTCGGTTGACGCATCATCCGTCAATACAACATCCGTTGTAACAGGAACACTCAGACATAACATTCCACTAGAGCATGAATACGTACACCTAGCTTTCCACCGTTTTATTCCATACAATTGGTTATAACACCTCCTATATTCATGATTAAAATATATGCCAGATAGAAGTAACAATTAGTTTCTGAGAAAAAAGGGCAAATGTAAAGGATACTACGGGACGTTCTGCTCAACGTAACAGTTCTGACACTGGTCATCAAATAACACTTACTATTTATTATGATCTACTCAGTTGTCCTTATTTCCATGCACCTTTTCTGCTTCACAACGTCTACAAGTTCACCATCTATGTTCCGCTTGGCGTAACACAGTTACATCTCATCACATTTTGCACAAGTGTTCCATTTTCTCATACCATCTTTTCTTGGGAACTTCTACCTGCTCACAATCTACGTTTGGCTCAGTGTAACAGTGTGTTATGTCTCTGAAATACACGAGTCCCTTAACTCCATGTACTTCCAGGTCCTTACACCGATTGGCCGTTTGTGTTTTGGCTAACTACCTCGACCTCCGATGTTTTGTTTTAGAATTTTCTGACATGTTCCACCACTTTCTAGAAGTTTCAATGGAACTAATGCAAAACATATCAATCTTTTGATAAATTTTTGTTGACTTCTTGATGAAGCTAGAATTTTGTTAGAACGTGTCTTAATTTTCTTGAAACCCTCCAACTTCTCGGTAGATTTCGTGAAAGCAGCCACTCAGGACGTGGCATTGCATGCATCACTTCTACTCGAGCGGCCCAGACCTCATGTATGCCTTGTTCTTGTTTCTACTCTTGCAAACATGTGCTTGAAAATTCTGACACTTGTTATGAAATTGCATTTCCTGCCAATTATTAATTACTATAATGTTCCCATTTTCCCATATTTTCCTCTGCTCTGTAACTTCTACATGTTCACCATCTACGCTCCGTTTGACCTAACACTTGGTATCAGAGTACAATGGTGCGAGGGGGACAGCCAAATAATTATGTCAAGTCCTACTTGCACGAGTCTTCCATGCATCACTATCATCAACAATACTACAGACCTTGCGACAACAAAGGTGAAAGGAGCATGTGCACCCACCGACAAGCAATGGTACCCCAGTGAACTTTGAATTCGACAAGTGACTTATTCCATAACTATTTTGATGACATTTTTTGTGTCTTGTACTTGAATAGGGGGTACATTTTCATTCAACAAAACTAGGGGGTAGATCGTTATGTTCAACGATATGGGGTATTTTGATGTTTTCATTGAACAAATCTGACTAAGTTGTTTGCTTCTTGCTCTCGCGTTTGACTCTGTTTGAACACAAGAGCAAGGACCATTCGTCCATTTGGCATGTTGAATGGTTGAGCGCTCATTGGGCTCGCGTTTTTTTACGAAATTCAACCATGAGAAAAGAAGCCAATATCAAAGTAATAATTTCACTGGGGTCACTCGGTGAAGTATTTGGCAATGGATGGACAACAAAAAGCAACTCACAACGCTCTCCTGGCGGCCCATGTAGCAGCAGTGACAGGCTTCATGACAAATGGCGTAGCCCCAACAATCCTTCATGCTTCGCAAATCCCTCGCCTCCGCCACTGCTCACTAGGGTGACATTTGGCACGATGGGATGAGGCACCAGCCGGCAGGCTCGCTTTGATGATGACTTGTACCAGAAGCTGTCAGGATTTGAGAGCCTCGCCAATCACCTGCACCTCTTGTGGAGCTGCAGGAGAACCCTTTGTCACCGAGAGGAACAATGAACTCTTGAGTCATCCCCAAACACGACCGGCACTCCCAGAGTCATTTTATCCTGTAGATTCAAAAGGACTGACGGTTCGGATGTAACTGACTATTTTGGAGGTGTACACCACTGCTGATGGGGTCAAAAATGACCAGAAGAACATTGGCCTCATGGCCTTCCTTTTGTGTGGCACAACTCATAGTTGGTATTCCGATCTAAAGGACATCAAATACTAGCAGGAGATCGACGGAGCCACATCAATAGGCCCCAAGAAAGATCTCACATCATTGACTGCGCGCATTCTACCTCTTGAGCAGATCAATTGGAAGTGGCAAGATTCATATACTCCACTATAAATCAAGGATGGGTTTGCATACAAAATCCTTGCACATTTTAGAGAGCTAAATGAGAATTCCAATGCAAGGTACAAGATCCAACGACTGTGTCAGGAGTCTAGCGTGGAGGCATGTACACAGCATTCTTGTGACATCACCCCCAATGAACTTTGTTTTCAATCCAATAACAGTCTCAAGTGCAAAATCTGCCAGGAAAATGCAATAAGTGGCACCCACAATGACTTTCTGTGAATGTTTGCAGCAGCCAATTGCATCGACAACCCAGACCAAACAACTCGGATGCAGGAATCCAATGGCCAGCGGCTCCAATGCCACAATTCTTATTGTGGCGGCAGGAAATCACAGTCAACAAAAACCTCTGCTCCAATGGAGATCACCGTCATTGAGTTAAAAAACCCATGACTATGCTGGAATCGGGAGAAACCGGCACACATTTAACGGCAATTTCAGAAGTAGCAACAGATCCAAAACACAGGGAAGTAGTAGAAAACAACAAAGGATTCAGGAAAGAGTAGAGAGCAGGAGTATAGGACAAACCTCTTATCCTTTCCAAAGATTCTGCACCAACCAATTGCCCATCTGAACGGCTCACAACGCCGTAGACACATCTACGGAGATGACCAATTGGTGATATTGCTATGGGTGGAACCGAGGGATTGCAAAAGTCCCAAAATAGTCTCGGTGTTACTACATGGGGGATGAATCTTGAAGATTTTCATGAGTAACAAAATGGTTTGGAAGCTGGATTCTACGATAAGACCCTCCATGTAAGACTTGCAAATTCTTCAACTTGGCAAACCTCTCAAACTGTAGATTAGGGAAGTGCAAGATGTAACTCTCTAGAGAACTTGCCCAATCAGCAACCATGAAATCATCCTCAGGTGATTTTTTCTCTACTGTCACAATTCACAATTGGACTTGAGTAGCGGTGCACCCACGATGCAACGGAGGTGACACAAAGCAAATGAGGATGAGGGAGCAGAGAAAGTTGCAGTGACCGCAACACGAGGATGCACGATACCAATCTCGCTCAACATGGCCAAGATAAACCTGCCACTAGGAGTTCATGCGTGGGTGATCCATGTGGAGCCTGGTGAAGACGGCAAGATTTAGAGTAGCTAACGTAGTAGACTCATCAGCATCATGGGCACGCAAACTGATAAAGGTTTTGGACATACAGCAAGGAGTTTACATCGTTGTTCGAAGAGTTCGAACGGGTTTTTTTCTTGTCAAACTACCCAGAATTAACTCCACGATGCAACATTGACCACCTGATCGACCTGAAGACGGGCAGCAGATCGACAGTCTACGGAACTTGTCGGATGAGCAGCCATGAGCTGACAGAGCCAGAACACTTGCTAGACAAGATGCTCGTGCAGGGGTTTATCCACGTCACCCTCCCCAGCCCCATTGCTTTTTGGAAAAAACAAGACAAGTGAAATACATGCCAGTGTGGATTTTCGAGCATTAAATGACATCACCATCAAGAACCGCTATGCTCTTCCACAAGCAAATGAGCTTTTAGACCGAGGAGCATGATTTGTCACCAAAATCAACCTATGCAATGGTTATCACAAGATGTACGTGTCTGAGAAGGACATTGAGAAGACAGTGTTCTGCACCCACTAGAAGTACTTCGAGTTCTTGATCGTACCAATTAGACTCACAGATACCCCGACAGCATTCATGGTGACAATGAAAAAAAACAATTGGCACTATATCGAGACCATCTTGGTGTACAGTCATAATTCGGAGGAGCACAGGGAAAATCTTGTAGAAGTATTACAAAGAGAGAAGTTTTCTGGAGAACTCTCAAAATGCAGCATCACTTGCTGTTGGATTGAGTTGCTGGGCCATATCATCAGCAGCAGATGGATCATGATTGACCCAACAAAAGATGGTGGAAGTCATTGATTGACCAAAGTCCACCAACATATGAGACATCTACGTGTATTTGGGTTCTGTACTTATTACCATCAATTTACACAAGATTACACCAGAGTTTCAACACCTCTCTACGATCTCACTTATAAGACCACTAAGTGGAGATGGGGAGTTAGCCAACAACTCTCTAAGTAATGCTCCAATCTCAACACCAGCCTTACAATTGGCAGATCCAACGATGGACTACATCATGGACACCAACACGTCTAATCAAACAATTGTAAACGTTCTCCTCCAAGATAATGGTGGTGGAGAACAAATGATTGCACATATGTCCATAAAAGTACGCAGGCTGGAGCTGACCTACGTGGTGCAGGAGAAAGAGATGTTGTCGGCGGTGCATGCTTCAGGACATGGCTGTGCTACTTGAAATGCCGACGATATGTCGTACGAACTGATGACCACACAATCAAATGCCTCGAGACTCAGCCAAATCTGAACCTTCAATAAAGTAAATGAATGGAGTTCGTATAGTCTACCTACAATTTTGAGAATCGACCTGGAAAACCAATGTAGCTGATGCTCTCAATCGGCAACCGGACTGAAAGGTTGAGAACAGCATGTTACTTATTGAAAGAGACCCGTACCTTGCGAGGCTGTTTGCAAGAGGTTACGAGGAGTTCCGCGGTTAAAGCAAGACAAAGTTTAGGCTCAATGAACCACAAAGGCAACAAAAATCTACTCGATAGCTTGTGGTACCATCCAATGATGTGTCGTGAATAATGTTATGGGAAGATTACCTCAACACCGGTAAAGGTGGACAATTTGGCAAGGACAAGATGCTCATAAAACTCATGAAGTACTACTAGTGGGACAAGATGCAAACTGACACCGGAACTACTACAAAACGTGCGACGCGTGTCAACTCCATACATCAAGACAAACAAAAGTCCTAAGTTTGCTTCAACTGCTACCGGTACCCGCAAAACCATTGTAGGACATCTCCATGGATTTGTGATGGGTCTTTTTATTACACTGGAAGGGCTTGATGCAATTCTTGTGATAATTGATTGATTTGCGATGATTTCACACTTCATCCCGAGTACATCGATAGTCAGCACCTAGGGAACATGAAGACTGCTTCTCAAAAAACGTCATCCGACCACACGGTATTTCCTCCTCCATCATTTGTGACAGATGTGTATGATTTACTAGTAGATGTTTGCAGGAGCTGATGACTCGCATACTAACAGGCCGTCAAAGAAAATTGATCAGACGCTCAAAAGACTACCCCGGACCAAGTGCGAGTCACATGGCAGTGACTGGACGGTCAAGCTATCGACCGCCAAATTTGCATACAACACCGCGACCTCCGCGACAAGAGGTCAACCACCTTTTGAGGTGGTTCATGGAAAACTACCCGCATCCCCGGCTGGTTTACAGAGTTCAAGAAACATACCGATGGTCAAAATCCAATGGCGAGGCTTTTGTAACATCTGGGATGACACACGTTAGAATGAAGTAAGTTTCTTACGAGTATTGGATTGAAATAGAGTTCCACGTCAGAGATCGCTTCCTAGTTAGCTCCACAAACGTCAAGTTTGTCAGTTGTCCTATGCGGGCAATACAAGCTAGGAGGGTTGCATCCCGGGTGGAGATGACAGCTGTGCTGCAACCCTTGGCCATGGGACACGCCTGCCACAGCCGCTGCATGAACCAAGTCTAGTTGTCCTTGTTTTCCTTCCCGCAGAGCATCCACGCCATGGGAACAAAGTGGTTGTTGGTGTCCCAGTATTGTGCAATCAGCTGGGCCTACTTGAACCCGTATTTTAAAAAATTTGCATCCATGGAAACCAACCATTGCACATGGTTCCAATTCTCACGGAAAGCTCCAGGTGTGATAAATGCCTAATGGAACAACTCCTTTCTATCTTTCTCCGCATCGACGACAGTCCGAGGGTCCACCGTCTTCAGCTGCAAGAAGGAAAAAATACACTTCAACACAATTCCATGCACGGTAAAACATTAGTAACCTAGGACAAGAAGCGAAAACAAGTGCAAAGTACTAACCTCAACGATGTATGCAGGGAAGAGAGACCTGGACAGGGTCTTCTTGCCCATCAACTTCTCTTGAGTAGCCTTGTTGGCAGAGTACACCGCAAGTGCGAGCCTCCACGATTTGCTGCAACTTCTTCGAGTCGGTTGAAGGCTGCTTCTTCATTGTTGCTTTGATGTGCCACATAGCCCACAAGGTGTGGTGCGCCTGGTCACCCTTCTTGGACATAGGACTGCACTTGTGACCGTTGACGTACTCGATGATGGCGACGTTGTCGTGTTTATGCTAATAACAAGCCTTGATGAGCCACGCACAGCCCAACGACTTCCACTAGCCACATTGCACCTCCAGACAAGTTGGCTCGTTGCAGATCCACAAAAGGGTCATGCCACGGTCCACCACAAAGTCTTGGACCACATCTCAACAGGTGTCTATGTTGTAGAAAGCCCCGGCCATCCAGGAAGTCCGTACATCAGCACTTACTCTTCCTTTTTTTGGAGCTGAAGAAGCTTGCAGCTCCTTGCCGGTGTTGTCCGGCGGGGTTGGAAAAGTGTCCTCATCAGAAACTCTTGCACACATGTCATGCATTTTAACGTCAGAAATATGCGCATGGCATTGAAGAGCGTGATCGGTCTCTGGGTAGTACAAAGTCCAAGCCCTTCGGATGCGTCGCCATATCTAATCAGCGGGCAAATGGTCACCTCAGCCATTTTGGCTGAGACGAGCCGCGCCACATACAGACGTAGCCATTTGTAGGGCATGGTTGTAAATGTGCATCCTAAAATTGTATCGTTCCATGGGGCCCAGCCACGTGGAAATAGTACCTTATTACAAAACTAAGATTGGAGGAAGAGTGAAGTGATGGATTTGTCAGAAGAATGAGGATGGCGGAGAGTCTGACGAGAGAGGCATGCAGAAGAAGGACAAGGCAAGAGAAATGGAACTACTGACGGAGGCAAGGAGCTGTGGGATAATGCAAGGAGAAAGTCGGAGAACCTGAATTGAAGAGTTGCGGGCCAATGTAGAGCGGAGAGGCAGACAGGTGAACAGTGAGAGAAAGTTGGAGTGAAGCGTGCACGTTCAGTGAAGGAACGAGAGTGACGGAGCAAAGAGGTGCAAAGCCGCAAGCTGAGAGTGGATGGTGATGGATGAATGAGCAATGAGTGAGCAGAGCAAAGACATGGCGGCGAAGCCGCGGAACCAAAGGCAAACAGGATGGAAAGTCCGTTCTAAGTTAAATTTAAGGGAATGAATATCCTTGGTATATACAAACAGAACAGGAGAAAGGAGCAGAGCAACCACATTTCCGCTAGCCAGACAAGGGTGACACGTCACTTTATTAGTGGATGACTTCACCGTTCGATCCCTACGGCTAGTCTCCGAGAGCCTTTTGTCAAGTTGGTTTGGTCCAGGACCTGAACCGCCATTGAGAGCCCTTATTGGTGTACTATGTTCATGGCACCCCCAGTCACACTGATAAGGAAAGAAGGTGCGACATCTCCAGCCTGCTCAGTTACTTTCTTCAGAGGAAGAGGTATTTTCTGATGGTGTTGATTCAGGCTGTGGTGGAGATGGTGGGGGTAGTGCTGCTGGAGGAGGCACCTCGCGTGGCAGGAGTCCACGTGGGATGTATCCATGTCTTTGCCTGAGTGTTTGATCTGGAGGTTCTCTTAGTTCACATCTCTCCTCAATGTTGGCCACAATTAGTGGTATGTTCAGACCTCCAAAGGTAATGATGGCGTGAAGAACGAGGCCTGTGGTAGTGAAGAGGAGAGCTCGAGCTTGCTGAAGGGAATGTTCATAGTTCGATCGGTAGAGAGGATTTAGTTGAATTTCCCAGTCCATGGATCCGATGAACACAGGGACCAGGCGGATGTTCCGTAACAAGATTCGTCGGGTGACTCACCGTAAGGCTTGGTTTCACTCAAGGAGATTGTTGTCTTCTTCATTAATGAGCTCCAGCAATGGGATCTGTGAGATTAGTCTTTACACGTTTAGATCCATGTGTGGAGTAGACGTGAACCAATGGTGCTGACCACGGCTTCAAGTCCACATGGTTGTAAGAAGGAGACCAAGTAGAATGTTGCTTGGAGCGGCTGCTCGAGTGATGATGATGCCGATTATTGAAGGGGGAGAGAGAAGGATCCTGGGGCTTGAGAGAGTTCAAAAGTCCTGCAGAAGAGGTCTTATGTGCGGCTGAGGAGGAAAGGAGGGATGAATATTGAGAAGGATCTGGGCGTAGGGGAAAACCTCAGGCGTTGATGAGGTGATCGGCATGAGTGCAGGTCGTCCCAAGATTGGCGGGTTGACCGGGCACATCCTTGTGCCGGGCTGATGATGATGAGGATGAAAGCTTTGCAGGAACAGCTGATTGGGCGTAGAGGTGAGACCTCGTGCGCTGCTGAATATAGAGCTGAAGAGATGCGACAAGGGGAAGGCGGAAGCCAACGCGCCACAAGAATTCCGCTACCGGCGTGGGTGCAGAATGCTGCGAGATTGGCAGCTGGTACGTGTAGGTCCTTGTGGTGGCCACAGAAGATGGTGATAGCTGAGGCAGAGGAGGATGATGATAGATTGTGGGTGCAGGAGCGAGCCGCGTACGCTGCAGAGGAGAATCGGTTTGGGTGCAGGTCACCGCAAGATTGGCGGTTGACCGGACAGAAGAGAATGATGATGACAGCAGATTGCAGCTCATTGCGGATGGATTGGGCACAGGGGCGGAACCACATGAACTGCTGAAGATGAAGATGATGAATATGCTGAGGATGGTGATGATGATGAAGCAAGGAGGAGGATGCTGTAGAATTTGTTGAAGCATATTTTGATGAAGTAGTAATGGAGTGAGTGAGGTAGATGCATGGTAGATGGAGAAAGAGGATGCTAGAGATGGGGTTGCTGAAGAGGAAAGAAGCAGCTTAAAGAGGAGAAGATGCTAGAGAAGAGGTAGGTGTGGAGAAGGGGGATGCGGCAGGAAGGTCCTCTGATGTCAGGAGAGTGACGGCTTGTGCCCCCAGTTGGCTCAAGACCAACAGGCAAGAAGACTGGTGGTGTTTGATATCCTGACAGCGAGAGGGAATTTGCTACAGCGAGAGCGGTCCAAGAGAGGCAGAGACACACGTGGATATCAGGAGAGTGACGGCTTGTTCCCCAGTTGGCTCAAGACCAACGAGACTAGTGGTATCCAATGTCCTGACGGCGGACGGAGCTCTGCTCCTGCTGAGGACGAGGAAGGATGGTGCAAAAGGGCAGCTCAATAAGATGCTGTAGGACAGACGAGGCAAAAACATTGGATGATGAGGACGATGCTGATGAAGCTGATGAAGCACGTTATAGTGTATGTGGCGACTAGAACAGGGTAGAGTGGAGAAGGTGTTGTGGGAGGTGGATGCGATGAGAAGGTCACCGTGCCATGTAGTCACTGAATTCATCGGGAGTAGCCTTGAGAGAAGCAGGTTGAATACATCTGCAGAGAAATTTGTTAGTGCTGAGTAGATGCAGTTAGAGAGACGAAGATGGTAGGAAAACAGGAAACTTCAAGGAAGTTGGCGGCAGAAGACGGCTCGAAAGCTACATGCGGGTTTTGACGGCACAGAGTCACCAGACATTGCCATGGGCATACGATTAGACACAGGGCTTGGTCACGACAATGAGAAGCCACCACAACTTGGGAAGTTGTCAAAATGATGTTGCTGACATTAGCTGCCAATGAAGCTGAAAGGTGCAAAGCAATGGTGGTGATAGACGTTGGAAGGACGGCGAAGAACGGTGATGGATGTTGGAATGATGCTCCTCACCATGGCAGGAGTGACTTCAAAAAGGAACACCAAAAAGACAAGCCTTAGTGGCTTAGTGGTTAATGGTGTTCACCTATAGAGGCAGGGGCCCGGGTTCAAGTCCCACAAGATAAAATTCTGCCCTGCCTCAAGGGAGGTGGAAAACAGATGCCAGGAAGCTAGCTCAACCTCTAGAGTTCCTCTTTAAGTTTCTAGAAGGCCAGGTGAGGGTCCAGGAAGGTGGCACACCTTCTAGAAGGGGTGACTTGTCCTACAAGGCATCTAGAGATGTCTTGGTCTTCTGGACACCTTCTCTCCTACTAGAAGCAAGCTGAGGAATCTAGGAAGGGGCAGAAGCTTCTAGAGGAGGGAAGGGATGCCTTCCTAGGTGGGAAAAGGACAGCCTACCAAGGAGCACTCTAGAAGCCATAGAATCTGCTAGGAAGCTCCAAATCTGGCATGCTTTGGTG
>SZWC01015416.1:3853-16274 GCA_023375785.1 Penium margaritaceum | reverse complement strand
CCCCCCCCCCTACCCCACATGTCCTGCTGCTGTTCACGACAGATTGCAACATGGCAAGCGGCATTGTCATGGGCTCAAGTGAGCATGTCAAGAGTCAACCATCAGCCTGTTAGAGGCTGGCCTACAGTCTGCCTACACACTGCCTACACTAATCATGGCATTTCGACGACATCTTCGTCATCCAGAGATAGGCCATTGGCCATGTTCTCCAGGCCTGCTGCTTCATTGTCTTCGTCGAGGTCGTCGTCGCCGTCTTCGTCACCATCTTCGTCCTCCGAGTTGCTGCTGTAGTCCTCTCCCTCCTCGTCACTGCTGCTCCCCTCATTGCCTCCACTGGATCCCCCAGCAGGCACCACACCGGCTGCGGCCTTCTCAGCTCTGCGCCTCGATGCCCTGCGCCTCGCCTTCTCCTTCGCTTCCTCCTCCTGCAATTCAACAGCAACACTGCCATTCGGAGCAACGGGAAAATCTTTCAGTTGAGGGTCATTAATCCACGTTTTCAGCATCAGGACATCCTGGACAGTCATGTCACTCAGAGAGTGCCTGTAGTCAGTCTACACATGACCCCCCAGGCTGAACATTCTCTCACAGGGGGTGCTGGTTGCAGGAACAGCAAAGACATCGAGCACCACAAGAGCAAACGTGGGATACTTCACCACATTGTCCCGGAAGTAGTGGAGTACGTTCGTCCGACGCCCAACCCTAGCCTCCTTCTTCCACTCTTCCACTTCCTGCTCAAGCGAGTCTGGCTCGACCACCTCCTGCTCAGCAGGAGGCTCTTCAAACAGTTCATCCATGGTGTCAGCCAAGGCGGCTTGCACCATGGACTTCTTTGCAGCACGCTGTGGTTGCTGTCGTCCACGCCTTCCTCCTCCAGTTGATGCAGCTCCACCAACAGCTGAACTGCCAGCCGCCACAGATGCAGTGCCACCCGCCACAGCTGCACTGCCACCGGCCACAGATGCACCACCAGCCGCCACAGTCGTACCGGCACCTGCCACAGGTGCACTGCCAGCCGCCACATTGGCACCATCTGCTGCCTGGTCAGCATTGCCCAGGGAGGCTGCTGCAGCTGCTTCCTGCTCTGCTTGCCTTGCGGCTTCGCGCTCTACTACTACTGCCGCTTCCTCCCGGCGCCTCACGACACGAGCATGGTAGGGCCGCATCTGCTCTACAACTTTCAGCTCCAGGTCAACTGGGTTCATGATGCCGAGGAGCTTGTGCACGCGGTCGAAGAAGCGGAAGCGGAAACGAGGGTCGATGGCTGTTGCCACGAGATGACGGACGGTCAGCTTCTTCACATACTTCTCGACCTGCACATTGCACTCAAGCACACAGCCACACCATGAATTGCACATTGCACATTGTACATTGAACATTCATTTGCAGTTGCACATTGCAGATCGATTTCAAGTTGCACATTGCCGACTGCACATTGCACATTGCACATCCGTCTCATATTGCAGACTGCACATTGCACATTGCACATTGCACATCAATCTCACCTTCTCCTAGACTGCTCCAAGTCCAGGCTTCAACTCAAGCAGGAGCCTGTCAACTGGGTCAACATCCGAACGCTTCCTGCTCTTCTTCTCTGTGGCTGTAGCCTTCACCTGCCACTGGTGCACCTTTGTAATGATCACACTGAAGAAGGGAATGACCAGGGAGAGGGTCGGATAATTCTGGCCACTGATGTCATCTGTGAAACCCTTAAAGGGCTTCAAGATGGCAGTGACGAGAGCCAGCAGCTCCCACCCGTTGCCGCTCGGTTTGAACTCTGGTGCCTTCCGCGTCAGCCACTGATCAAGCACATCCTTCAAGTGCACCACTCTGGTGCACATGTCCAATGTGGAGTTCCACCTGGTCGGAGTGTGTTGGTGAAGGTGCAGGTACTGCACACCTGCAGAAGCAGCAGCAGCCTCAAGTGACTCTTCCCTCTTTGCACTCCGTGTCACAAACGTCACAATGTCACGTGTAGTGCGGAGGTGTTCCTTCACAACCTCCTGCCCAATGAGGTTGTTGACGGCCAGGTTCATGGAGTGGCCCATGTACCGGATATGGCCCTCCTTCTTGAACTTGTCGTTGTGCACAGTGAGAAAGGAATCGACCATGCTGTCATTGACATTGTCATTGTCAACTGTGAGACAGAAAATATTGTCCCACAGTCCCCAATCCTTCAGGACTGCTGAGAAGAGTCCGTAAACATTCTCAGCAGTGGCAGAGCCTGACACAGATGGGAATGCAATTGCAATGCTCTGCATCTCCCAGTCAAAAATCCAGTGTGCAGTAATGCCAAGATATTTCACGTTGGCATCACTCTGCCATCCGTCTGTTGTGAAAGAGACACCAGACTCCACTTCAGCCAGAATTTTCTGTAGCTTCTTCCTGAAAGCCGCGGCCCCAAGCCTGATCAAACGCGCCAAAGTTGTGCGGCCTGGCAGACTGGCAAGAGGGTTCCAGTGCAGAAAACTCTGATGCAGCCATCCAGATTCAATGGACAAGAATGAGTGGTTTTTGTCCACCACGTGCTTCCACACAAGGGAGTGAAAATACTTCCTGTTAAATACAATACCCACGCCTGCACAGGCACGTGCAAGGACGTCGTTGGAGCCGTCCACCACTTGCGCTGTTGANGTTGCCGTGGCCGTAGCGTTTGACAGGTTCTGGGCGGCCTCCGCGGTCTTCAGCTCCTTCCACCTAGCGAGGTGAGCCGCCTTGAGGTGCTTCCACATGCCAGAGGTCGTGCTCTGGTTGATGGCGTATGTGCCTTTCTTCCCTCGTCGGCGTGGGCAGATGGTGCATCGCGCTCTCGGCTCCCCCTTGATGACGCAGTACTCAAATACTGTTCATATGACACTCGGCTTGCGCTTCCTGAGGTCTTCTTTTGCCGCAGCTCCAGTGCCAGCATCTACGGCAGAGGCAACGGGGGCAGGGAGACGAAGTGCTGGCGTACTCGGTGCCTGAGAGGCGGCGGGCATTGGGGAGGTCTGGGAGGCAGCTGCCTGCGAAGCCATGGTGACGGGTGACGGTGTGACTAACACAACGCAACCTACACAATAGACGTTGGACCGACGAAGTGATGACCGCGACGGTCTGGGAGGCGCGAAGGCGGGAGACGACGCGTGCGAGCACGAAGCCGGGAGGTGGCCAGCCACGAGGCCGCATGCTGCATGCGAGACTAAAGGGCTCAGACCCCTTTCTTTCCAATGTTCAGGCGCGGTATTGAACACGCCGGTCTCGGGGTTTTTTTTTGGCCCCCCCCCCCCCCCGCCCAAGAAGTCCAGATTCGCGAATCCGGGTCGAATCTTTCACCCAGATTTGGATTCGCGAATCCAAGACAGAATTTGGATTCGCAAAACTTACTCGCGAATCCAACGTTTTGGTGCACACTCTTAGTTGCGAGCGGTCGTGCTCTAGCTCCAAGCCCAAAAAGACATGAGCAGGGCCAAGATCCTTCATCTTGTATGCTGAATACAACTAAGTCTTTGTAGAATGAACAGCTGCAGTGCTAGGAGAAGAAATCAGAAGGTCATCCACGTAGACAAGGATAGCAACAAGAGGCGTAGAGGACACTGTCAGAAAGAAGGCAAGATCAATAGTGCTCCTCTTGAATCTGTCCCTATCAAGAATGGGGTGATCTCCTGGTTCCAACAGCATGGGGACTGCTTGAGCCCATACAAGACCTTGCAAAGGTGCCACACTCTGTTACTTCCATCTGTGAACCCAGGGGGCTGGACCATGTAAATTTCCTTGTCAAGTCTGCTGTGAAAAAGGCATTGTTGACATCCATTTGTTCCGACTCCCAGTCATGCTCGGCCACCAAACTGAGAAGAGCTCTAACAGTGGTGTATCGGCCAACTCGAGCAAAGGTTACATTAAACTCAATACCAAGACCTTGAGAAAATCCTTGGTCGTGAGCCCAGCGTTGTATCATTCGATATTCCTGTTTGGTTTTAGCTTGTAATGGTACACCCACTTGGCTCTCACTGCCTTCCGACGTGGTGGGAGATCCACTAGCTCGTAGGTCCCATGGTCAGCGAGAACATCAACCTCTGCTTGCATACCCTACACTGTCACTGGTTTAGGTGGGAGAGGGGAGAGACCAGTAGTTGCAAAGTTCAAGGTAACATACCCAGCAACAGAGGCATCAAGAGCCAGATGAAACTCCTGCTACATGAGAAAATAATGAAGAGAGGTACTGGGATGGACCACTGACGTTGCAACGGGCATTGGTGGTGAGTCCAAGGGCCCCCAGGCTTGGTTCAGCAAAGAGAGCGGTTTTGTGCACTCCCCTAGGGTCCACTACAAGAAAATCAGTGCTGGGGCTAGGAGGAGAAGAGGGAAGAGAGTGAGAGGCAGAGAGACGAGACTAAGAGGCCAGAGCATGAAGCCGACCACCACGAACATAGGGAGATACCACTGAAGGCACAGTGGTGGAAGAGGAGGCGGCAGGCAGAACAGAGGGCGCAAGCGAGGTGGGCATAGGGTCAGTTGGGATAGGAGGAGACACAGGAGGGGGACCACCCATGGTATGGTAGAGAAAACATGAGAGGACGAGAGGGGCATAGAAGAAGAGCCACGAGGAGATACGACAAGAGGGTCCGTGACAGAAGGAGGGAACAGACCGGGCTCTAGGGCATGCACAGAAGGGACAACAGCAGGCCCTCCAAAGACGGGGACAAGAACCTCCTCCAAACCGAGAGGGTGTGGCAAGAGAAGGGGCGGAGGACTGGGAAAGCCTTTGGAGGCCACGTTCAAACAGGTGTTTAAAGAAGAGAACATCATGAGATTCAATATCGCGACATCGCACGTGGTCCCAGAAATGCAAGGCCTTGGATAAGGGAGTTACACCAGCAACACATAGAGGCTCCCACAAAGGGAGAGCTTGCCATCACGATGATCAACAGGAAGCCAAACAGACGCAACAGAACCCCACATGCGCACAAGATGAAGGTCAGCCCGATGACCCGTCCAGCGTCAAAAAGGTGTGACATGATGAGGGAGGGGGCCGTGGGGAACACGATTCCACACCCAGGTCATGTACAACATGGCCTCAAAGGCGGAGAGCCTTGCCAGAGGAAGAGAGGAGGGAGCGAACACCATCAGCCAGAGTATGATTCTATCATTCAGACACGTTATTCTGATGTAGCGTATAAGGGGTGGACGATTCCATGCGGACACCACAAGACTCAAGGAAAACGTGATATGGGGCCAAAGAATTCACCACCCCGGTTACAGCGAAACGCACGGAGGGGAAGGCAAGCACGTTCGGCCTGGGACAGTTAGGACTCAAGGATGTGAGTCAGCTAACTTTTGTGACTTAGAGCAAAGATCCACTGGTAACGAGAGAAATCATCGGTCAAGCAGAGAACAAAGCAACCAAGGCCGCCAAGGAAGTCATGAGGTAGTGGATCCATGACATCAGCACACACGAGATCGAGTGGATGATACGTGGTGGACTTTGCTGTGGAAAAGGGTGAGCGGTGCATCTTGCCACAAGCAAAGTCAAGACAGGTAGAGGAGCACGGAGGTGCAAATGTGGCGAGGTCAAGGCCATCAAACTTGGAGGCACAAGAGACGTGCCAAAGCGACTGTGTGGATGTGGCAGAGGCGACGATATAAGAGACTAGTATGCACAGAAGAAAGTGAGCGAGCAACGTGAACAAGGAGAGAGGTAGCACAAATTGAAGGGAGAGACAGAGGAATGTGAAAAAGGCAATCACTGCGTAGACCACAAAGAACCACAAGACGTGAGGACTGAATGGGGATTACTCCAACGCCACAGCTGGACGCGACGTCCATGCCCTGGTCATCAAGGGTGGTGATGGACATGAGGTTGACCTCAACATCGATAAGATGTGAAATGGACCTGGTCTGTTAGCATGCCGACTTCAACCCTCGAGGATTGCTATTGTGTTGCATATACACACTGTGTACTGGATGCATCAGTACCTTTCAGAGGTTATGTGCATCATTTTTCATGGCCGATGCAAACATCGGTCCGTGATTGAACGTGTCAAGGATGACATGCTTGAATGAATTCTCTATGGAAAAACTTTTTGCACCCTCTCACTCGGTGAGTGATGGATACAAATTGGGGTACCCGACCAGTACCGACAATAACAATGTACATGAGTGTACTGAAAATCATGTTCAAAAGACAAGGATACCCTTGGGTGGGGGTTGTAAATGCGTTAGATAGGGATGGAGAATCTTTGATGGGTCCTCAATGACTTAAGACGCCTCTGTGCGGTGGTTGAAGATCGCAAGAGTCTATTCTGGCATATGACGAGATCGACTGAATGTCAAATGTAGACTGAAGGCTACACCTTTAGTTTATCATCACTCAATGAGTGAACATGTCATGGACATTGATAGACGACAGTGCGGGAACCGATGTCGGTGACGTGAGCAAAATTGTGTGAAAATTCCATTTCAAAGAAAACGAGCGACACTCCTTTTCTACTATTGGAATACCACAGTACTATGACGATCTCATAGTTTTCTACAAACCAACTACGACATAGTTGAGATCACAAAAAGGTCTAGATTTTGTGTCTAAAGCTTATGACCATGGAAACGACCTATAAGACAATAGCTCTATGCTCACAGTGTATTAGCATCCACACCTTGGTGGTCCGACCGACCACATAACGAGTCATACTCAACATTAAAACAAAATAACGACCAGTGTGTCGTAACTAAATGTTGATGTGAAAGGAATCTTCAAGACGCTTTGAGAAACGATAGTTCTCATCAGATTTCGTTTATGTTTTAAGAAACACCTCAAAGTTCATGGCATTGTGACACAGTACACTAGTTGTGTATGTTACGCTCTTCAAACATTATGCGAATGGATTCCAATCATGCCAAAAATATGCTATAACACCGCCTATGCCACATCGATGTGCAAAATAAATCCAACATCCGATTTTTTGGAACAAAACCAATCTCCAAGAGAGATCATAATGACTATGGTATAGTCGAACCATGCTTCACTGACATGAAAGGTTATGGTGAAGTGACTCGAGAACCTTGGTTCTAGGCAAGATTTCATTGATGTACATTGCCCAATGCATGTACAATATGTTTTGGATGTTGCTGTGGTGATATCAAGGATTGTGGTGGTTTGTCAGATGCCTTTGATGGGGGCGATACCCTCTACAAGTGTTTCGGATATGGCATATGAAAACTACTCTATTGAGTGGAAGTACCGAATGTACACAATGTAAGACATTAAAGCAACACGGATTGTTGCAACTTGGCAACCACAATCCATTGACGGGTTCTCAAATGGAACCCTTGGACGCGATTACATAATCGTAAAGGATTTACAAACTCGTTGTTCTAGGATCACTAGGTGTGATTCGGAAGTTGTCTGTCACAATCACACGGATTTCACACCCGAAAGGTGTTCTTCCAACTTGTACCGCAATGATTGTGATCATGGTACACCCGTTCGGTGAATACCATATGATGAATACTTCATTTGTGGATTGAATCCATGGTCATTGAGATCGATTATCTCAGCTTACCTAGGTCAAAACCAGCGCCCTTTTGACAGGGATGTGAGCGGCAGTTTATGGTACCCATGTTGGACAGAAATGAGGGGATGATGGTTGAGACCAAGATCATTAGGGCCAAGCATTGCCGTGTCCAGTGATGGAATTTGACGGTAATTGCACATGCCAGACGACTAATGCCGCCTCCTTCAAAGATGAGTGCACTTATAGTGTGTCTTTGAAAGGAAAAATGAGTGTACTCAGCAACAGTGCCTTAGGGCCTTGGTGCCCCCCAGCCCTAAGATGAAGCTAGCATGCGAGTTGTATGGGCTTAGTGGAGCTTGGTTGAGTTCAGCCAACCAATCCACGTTCAGCCAACCAATCCACAGGTGCTGAAAGAGATCTAGTGGACCTTCGCGTGGTCATGAACACGTGGTTGCAACTAGAGAGGACTGCTGTCTAGATACTAGGTTGCATGTACTAACAATGTTGCGGGGAGGTACCACCTTGGCAACATCCCCTCGGAAGGGATCATGTTCAAACGATATGGGAAGTGTTGTGTGGACCTGGACAGTTTTTGCGGGGACGCCCGGATGATTCTTCGTAGGGACGCTTCTTGCAAAGGGGGAGGAGGCATCGCCACAACAGTTTGCTGAACACGTACCACACGGAATGTGGGAAAATTCATCCTATGTACTAACTTCCAAACTAGCGAGATATTGTTCACAATGTACGTCCCAAAAGGCATCGACTATGCCATCGATACTCACGTATGGTGAGTCTTCGGTAAAGACCAACTAACACTTGTGAGCAACGTACAAGGATTGTGCGCGTCCCATCTTGGCAAGGACCAAGGCATCACACGAAAAACACTTGATGTTGTACGCAAATGACCATTATCACAAAAATCACAAGTGTGAGGTTAATTGTGCGAGAACGCAACGCAACCGTGTTACGGATGACAAGAGTTCACACTTATGATCTTGTTTGCGATTCTTGTTGCATGGTTTGCATCATCAAGTATGGGATGATCAAACCTCCATGAGCAAAGACGAACCAAGACGGTTCGAAGCAAAGGGAGAGGAATGTAGCGTACAGGCCTTTTATGGTTAAAAATGGTCGTTAAATACTTATCGGGTACTTTAGGTACTCGAGGCTCAAGTTTCGAGGAGCCAAAAGCCCAGGAAAAAGTGATAGGCTGGAATCTGGTTCGACTCTAGCCTGGAAAATAATCCTTGGTCGGATTTGAGGCGAAAGGAGTGTCGCGATGCAAAATCCATCGCGTCACTCCACTCCTACAATGACGCTAGGATTTTGTTTCCAGTGTAGCAATGCCACGTGGAAGAAGTAGGATTAGTAAGGCTGCACACGGATCCTGGGCTCCGCGGTACCCTACCCATGAATTCGAATCCGGATTCGCGATCTGGATCCAGGATTGTGGATCCGGCTTGTATCTGCGCATCCTTACCCAGATCCTAGGGCAGAGGGAGGGGGGGCTGGGGAAAAAAACTTGACTGGACGTCCAGCTCAAGTCATCCGCGTGGCACACTCATTTGCACATTCAAAATCAAACAGCTGAATATGCGCGGCATACTTTCGACCGGCAAACTTTTTCACGACACGTCCGCGTGGTTGGCACATGCATCATGCGCGTCAACCGCGTGAAACCTGTCAAATCGACAGCTTGGAGCTGGCGATGATATCTTCATTGGTCTCGTATCTTCTTATCTGTCGACTGACCAACCACCTGTAGTCCCACAATATCATTAAGACCATTGATGGCCGTCTATGGATTGGGCATAAGCAGCCGTCAATGGACATCGTTACATCGTCGGTGGTCTGCAACAGGGCAAACCGTCCATGGCACTTGCGCTGACATGTTGTTTACAAGCACAACAACAGCGCAATATACCATGCATGGTACATGACTCCACAGATCCGGATCCAAGATCCGTGAATCCAAGGATCCGTGACTCCAAGGATCTGTTACCCCGGATCCGGATCCAGGTGGAGGACCCGTCGCACCGATCCGGATCCCTCTGAATCTCTATGGATAGGAGCCGTGCGCAGCCTTAAGGATTAGATTGCATGTTTTACAAATGTACCCTATGACGACTACGTCCATTTGTGATGTGGTTCATCTCAGCCAAAATGGATGAGGAGACCATTCGCTCCCCCTCTTGAGACGACTATTCTGAGGGCCTACATTTTGGTTCAACAGTTAGTGGCAAAATAGACCACGTCTGTTACATTTGTTGACTTCGTGACGACACTATGTTTTTCTAAAGAAGCGCCTCGACATTCTAAAAGTCCCCCATTTCCCGGTGGAGTTTCTCACAACAACCACTCAAGACATGAAGTCGTACTGGTCGCTCGAATCGAGCACTTAGGACCTCCACTTTACCTTGTTCTTGTTTTCTCTCTTGTATATGTGCGCTCGAGAGTTCCTACACTTGTCATCAGAGTACCACTCAATCAGTGTACCACTCAAGTTTCCAAAATTGCCTTCTCCTCTACAAAATCAAACTGTTCACCATCAATGTAACAAATTGGTACGGGAAGCTTGGCCCATTGGGCCAAAACCGCGGTGATTAAGAGTCTCCGACCCTCAATCCATCGCGTCCAATCGCCCACAGGCCAGAGGTCCGTTCAAGCCATGAGGAGAGGCCGGCCCGCGCTACACTCCTCCCACCTAGGAGTGGGCCCGCCTTCGGCGTCCACAGAGAGGCTCGATCCCTGGTGCTCTGATTCCAATGTAACACGTTGGTACGGGAATCTTGGCCCATTGGGCCAAAACCGTGGTGATTGAGGGTCTTCGACCCTCAATCCATCCCGTCCAATTGCCCACAGGCCAGGGACCCGTTCAAACCATGAGGAGAGGCCGGCCCGTGCTACAATCAACGCTCTACTTGTTGTAACAGAGTGGGTGCGGTGTACATGGGTGAATTGTAACGCAGAAGTTGGGACTTAGCGTCGAAAGGTCTCGGTGAGCTCGGAAATGTTCCCGTTGTAAAACTGAAGACCATCCTCTTCGTCGGAGTGGTCTTTCCTTGCCCGAGTCGTCATGGCTCGCCTCGCCCTTTCGAAGCTACGTTGTTGTTTCTTTATAAAGTTATGATTTGTTAATTATTCATAATTATTTATGTATTCCTTTAGAAAGAACGGTAGAAACTTCCTGACCGTAATTTCTGTCGATATGTTCGATTGGATTCGATTCCCACTGTTTGCTTCACGCGTTTGAGTCAAGTTTGACGCGACCTCATGGTGTCGGTCACGGAACAGTGTCCATGGACTGTCGCAATCACGTAATGATTACGACAGTCCATCTTGACTGTAAAAAATTAGGTTCTTTTTTAAAATTCGTTGTGTTACATTCCTCTCCCTTTAGCTACAAATCGTCCTCGATTCGGTTTTATCTTTTGTGAAGAGGTAGTTTGCATACGACCATCCATCTTTGAAGATAAAAGCGCCAGTTCATGGAGAGGATAACATCGTGATTCGGCACATGTCAAAGTTCAGAGATGGTTCAGCTTTCAAAGACAAAAAACAGTGGCCACGCTTCCTCCCCCTTTACATGAAGCGACCCCGCGACAGGTGCCCAGGCGTCCCCGTGACAGGCTGTCGGGAGTAAGCCAAAGATCAGCCCAAGGGCCAGTGCCGTTATCCTCTCAAGGGGACTCGTGCTAGGGTGGTACCCCCGAGGGCATGCTTGTTCCGACGGGCAGCCAGTTCCTCCCAGTACTCCGCAATTGCCGCAGTTGACACTCGCGACTCTGGCTCCCAAGTGTTGTGGTCAGGTCCACAACCGGCCCAGTGGATGAGGTACTCCTTAACCACTCGTGCATGTAAATTACGCTCACGGTGTTGGAGGATACGGTGCACCTCACACTAGCCTTCCGCGGCGAGGACAGCAAGAGGGGGTGGCTGAACAGACCCGTCTGCTGTGTAGGGTGCAAGGAGACTCACGTGAAAGGTATCATGGATGTGCATGGCTGGTGGGAGGGCCAACCGATAGGCCACACTTCCTAGCTTCTGTGTAATCATGAAGGGTCCAAGCCATTTCGGCAACATCTTTCGTGCACCCGGCGTTTTTCGCCGCAAATTTTGCGTGCTCAAAAGCACACGATCTCCGATGGAGAACGTCAACTCACGACGTTTCTGGTCAGCATAGGCCTTCTGGCGCTGTCGAGCCGCATACAAATGAGCCTTGGCATCCCGCCAGAGGGCGTCCATGCGTTCGACAAAGGCCTGGGCAGAGGGCACCTGATCACCGCCGCCCCCGCACTTCACCATTGAAGCGGGTACCACCGGATGCCGACCGTGGTTGAGGAAGAATGGGGTAAACCCAGTCGATTCGTTGACCGCATTGTTCACGGCAGACACGGCTGGGGCCAAAAATTCGTCCCAGTCCTCCATTGTTCGGTCGATGTACATGCGGAGCATCTGTTCGAGTGTGTGGTTCATACGCTCTGTTTGTCCATCCGTTTGGGGATGGAATGCCGAAGACATGCTTTGTCGCGTTCCAAACCGTTCTTTCAACGCAAGCCGAAACCGGCTGGCGAAGCGTGGATCACGGTCGGAGATAATACGAAGGGGTAAGCCATGGTACTTGATGACACCGTCATAGAAAAGCCTCGCGGTCTCCTCCGCTGTGATGCGAGTTGTTGTGGGCATGAAGTGGGCCATTCCCGTTACCCTGTCCACCATGACCAAGATGGCATCGTGGCCTTTCTTGGTCTCCGGGAGTCCCATGATGAAATCCATGGCCACCGACTCCCATGGGTTGTCAGGAAGCTGTAGAGGCTGGAGGAGCCCTGCAGGTGCCTTGTTCAAAGTCTTGTTACAAAGGCACAGATCGCACACCATGGAGTACTTCCTGATGTCACTGCTCCACCCTGGCCACCAGTAGTGCTGAGCCA
>SZWC01015415.1:21633-54955 GCA_023375785.1 Penium margaritaceum | reverse complement strand
CCCTACGCACGGAGTGAGCGGATATCGATGAGACACGATCCGATGTGGAACACAACAGCTGACTGCGTTGGATGGTCGTGCGGTGCAGTAGCAGTGCAGTGAAGCGCAGTTTGCAGTGCAGTTGCAGGCGACAACGGAGAGCAGCTGTGGCCTGCGCTGATCTTCGGTGAATGCCGGTGTAGGCAACGGATACGTGCACCCAAAGCACTCATGGCGATTCCGTAAGCGTCTGGAGTGAGTCCGCGGACGCAGATTCGGCTGAATTGCGTTCTTCGAAAAGGGCAAGAACGCCCCAGCGTAATGAACTGCTTGCCTGGCGAGAGAGAGTTTGCGGTCGGCCATTTGTACTGCGGCGACCGCCCGGAGCAGCCACAGGGGACCCATCGCCATGCCCACGCTAGCCCAAGGAGAGGAGGGGAGCGCGGAACGCTTGCACGGGAGGGGCAGGAGTCGCGAATGGGATCGAGCTCTGGGCGCTGCGGCTAACGCGGTTTTAGAAGAAGTGAGGCAAACGCTTTCTAAATGGTTGCGAGGTGTTGCCAACGGTGTCTCTTCCATTTCCTCCGGACTTTCCGTCGAGGGAAGGAGAAAGGGAAACCTTGCCTCTCCCTTTGCTGTGGCTGCATCATGCAGCCTGCATGGGAAAACGACTGCGGTGCAACGTCCAGCGCTGTTTTGAAGGATGCTGTTGCTGCGCTTGGTGTCCAGTCGTTCGCTTGCTCCTTTGATTCTCTTGAAACACATTCCTACTTGCTTGCTCCGCTCGTCTCGTTTGCTTGAATACCAGACGGTTTCTGAACCAAACGATTCCCTTCCACCCATCCACGTGTTCGTCGGATCATGCATTCGTGCGTTGTCCATGTAGACGGTTTGCATCATTGAGTGCGCGTCTGCCGCATGGATTACCCGGCTACTACTTTCCATACATGCCTGTTCTATCGCTGCGGCTGTGAATCACAGCATGCGATACAGCAGTGCTTATGCTCGAACTGCTGCTGCTGTCGCGTCGTAAATAGCATGCCTCCTTCCGCAGGTTATCGGCTTCTCTGCGAAGGCGCCGCATTAGTCGCGAACACGCTTTGCTGCTGCAAAGTTGCGTGGATGCTGTGCAGTTGTGCGGCGCTTCTAGCAGCCCTGCTGCGCTGTGCTCACCGCGGTGCGAGATGATGCGGGGTGTGCATCTGCCGGTGCCCGCCGAGAAGGCGGGCAGAAGCACCGGGACGACGGTCCCATCCACTGCAAGGGCGATGCACGTTGTCAGAGAAATGGAGGTGGCAACTACTGTGGAAAAACCCGAAAAACAAGAGAACAAGCAGATGGAGATTCTCACACAACATTGTTCCGCACACCATTACAGAAACACCAGTACTTATAAACTTAACTATTCAGAAGGAAAAAATCAACTTTCAACCTACCATGGGAAACGCCTTAAACCTCACCTCTTCCTCTTCTGTATCGAAGGCAATGTTAAAAATACATCACATGAGCCTAACTTCTGAGAGCTCCTACTCTCGCATTAATTCGTCCATTGCCCTCCATTCAAATTAATCTTTCACATTATTGCCCAACTCACCTCCGACAATCTACATGATAACCTAAAAAAAATCAAAAACACTCAAAAAATTGGATAAATTTTTTAACATTAATCCGTGAAACCATGTAGAATGAATTAAATTTTGAAAAACAAAATGGCTTCAAATTTACATGAAAAAAGTAAATGAATCAATGAATGTCTTTGTTCATGGTAGAGAGAAACAATAAAAAAATCCACGTTTCCTTTATAGCGTCAATAAGAAATTTCTCACATTTATTGGGGAAATATTCTTCATTTACTGGTGAAAGAAAGTGATGGGGGGGATAAACATCCTAGTGGATTTACGAACATGTAATGTACATGAAACATTTTGAGATTCAAAACAAATTCATCTCAGCTAAGATAATCCAAATGATCAAAAAGCAACTTTGAAAAAAAAACATAGGATGCTATAAAATGTTTCCCTAAGAAATAATATCATTATAATAAAATACAATCCTAATTGAAATCACAAGTTTTTATTGAATATATTAAACTCCAAATTTGGTGATGAGGACATCATTTCACACTATTAAACAAATGTCACGAATTGCAATACTATTATCCTTAATTTTCTCCCATACAATATATGACCATCATTCGGAAAGAAATCTTTCCATTATGTACATTCCAAACGAATGGATTTGAAACTTAGATATTACGCACAAATCATTCCAAAACAATTCATTTCTTGTCTTCTCATTCTGTGAAGCATATTTTATATTTGCCAGTATTTTATTCATGACATTGAAATTAATTAAAAGCTACAACTCATTCACCAAGCACCATTTGATGGATAGACACGTGATTATTCTTGTGATCATGAAAATACACATGGATTTAATAAAACTAAATCTATGAATTCATGAATGGAGGAGTACATACCATGTTCTTTCCTCATTAAAGTCATCAATTTTGTTGAATTAATTCTGTTATGGTAGAATTTTTCTTCCCATGAGCATCAAACTATTTCTTACTACATGAACAATCACATACACTTTAATTTTGATTATCATTACGTTCGTAGCCACTTATCCACAACCAATTTGGAATGTTATGAGTAGCCATTCCAACATGGTTTCTGATCTCCACCAATTCAAAGAAGAGATAAATTTATAAAACACAAATTTTGTGCCTTTGGCCTCTTAACAAGAGCTCCACTTCAAAAGAGTCAATCTATCTCTATCATCATTGCTTTACATCATCAAGATAAATTAAAAAGAACACCACCAAAAGTTCTAGCTCCCAACTAGGTATCCCATCCTCACATCATCATGTATTACCTACCCAATTTCTTACATAGTTGAGAAAAGCGTGGAAGAATCCCTAAGGAATTCATAAGCCACAATTGAAAAACACTTATCCGACTCAAGGCGAATGCACACTATCCATACTGAAAATCTAGTTATATCTCTTGTGCATAAGGAGTTCAACTTCATAAACAATCTAGTTCTCGTAAAACTTTCCTTGTAAGATCAACAAAAGTAAGAATTCAATAATAATATAATTTTATTCATAGTTTTATCATGGAAATATTAATTTAATTCAAAAATTCTAATCACAAATGACTTTTCACCTTTTATCTTTGCTTTCATAACTTAGTATTTCTCTACCACACATGTTCAGAAAAATAAGGCAAAAATATATTCATCAAAACATGAAAAAAAATAACTTCAAATTTCATGCATAAAATGTGCCATGTGAGTCTCTTTTAAATATTTTCTGTTTAAGATGAGTAGCGAAACAATTGACTGAGATAGGAGTAGTTTTCTCCATAAATTTGCTTTCAATTTTACACTAAACACCTCTATTGGTCTTCTTTGCATGATTTGAAGATTCAATGATTGTGCTTTATATGGTTTTTTAACCAAGTTAATTTTTAAGGCTTTCATTTCCCTATCTTCAATAATTTGTTTGATTATTCGCATAAAAACATTTAATGGATTTTAGTATTAACCGTAAGTTTCAAAATTATTGTTTCCATTTTTTGTAAAATTTTCTCCTTCCGTGATATATTGTCATTTGATTTTTTCATTTGACCACTTTTAATCTTTTCTTTAGTTTCAATGACAAGGCTACATATTCATCGTATCTAAATGATTTTTTCATGTTTTTTGTGATAAATGTATGCTCAAATGAATACTATCCACATGGGAATGGTCCATTGTTGTAAGAGAAGTTTATGGTTGTTGTTGCCATTGTGTCAAGAACATGCAAGGATTCATGTTTTGAATTCCAATGATTTTTTTATGTTCAGAAAAACTTTCATGATGATGTATATAACGTTTTTCCCGTGATTCTTTGGGGATACTTTAGCATCGTTCTTCCACTTACTTGTAGTCAATGCACATCCATATCGAAAGTCTAGCACGAGATCATTTCATGGCCCAATTTTGATTTTATTTTGTTGATTTGAATCACTTGAAGATAATTGACCATCTTGATGCGCGCAATGTTTTTAGAATTAGGACATGATGTGCACATTTTGTCAATCTCATTCCTTTATTCATACACCATCTTAAAGGATTGGTTACGAGTGTGCTTTTTGTGGGTAACGAAAGTCTTCAACCTTAGACAAACTACTTAAAAGGCGATTGGAGATAATAGGAACCAGGATGTGCTGGGAGTTTTGGAGTGTGGATGCGGGTTATGTAGGAATTTATTTTGCCTTATCAACTTGAAAAGTTCTAGAGGGTCGTGGAATGTAGATTCTCTTATTTTCGTCGATTATCCCATGCTTCGTTTTCGGTTAACATTGAACCATGTGTCAGACAAAATTCGAGAACATCGCTCGTTAGTGTCGTCGAGTCGCGCTAGATGCGCCTTCCGAGTCCAGAAGTCGTCGAGTTGCCAGTTGGCGGTATGAATTGGGGCACCATTTTGTCGCCTTTTTTCCATATTCAAATCTGCATTTTTATTATATCATACATTCGATTTACATTTCTACCTATTTTTCTTTTATTTCGTTTAGTTGTTGCCCTTAGTTTTTATTAGCGGCTGTTGTTTAATCGCTTTGGTTCTACCAACGTATGAACATCGCATTCGAATGCAGATGTAGAGAGATCTCTTTGTTTGAAGTACATTTAAAGAGGATCTTCACTTCTAGCGGGCGATGCGTGAAGGAGGATCACGTCCGAAAGGTCGCTAAACAAGTGCGCCTGGGAGTTGTTGGAATGCGTCATCAACGACGCATTCCAACGAAACTTGAAGGTGCTGCACACCTTCCAATCCTTGTTTGTTGACTCGTGTCTGTTTTTTCTTCGATTTGCTCAAATTCTGGTCCCGTCCCTTGCATGTGCGGTTGGAGTAAATTAGCCGACGCCGAATCTAAGGTTTGGAGACGTCGACGTCCTCCATGCTCTCCATCGGCGACACGTTGACGTCCGTGTGAGAACGTTGCTTATGAGCGAGGGCGTCGATCGAGAGCGAAACCGAACTGCGAGGATAACCCGACTATCGATAACGAACGCCCAACAATCGCGGATCGATGGTTGGACAATCGTTTGCGTTTCGTTGGGCGTTCATCGTGAGTTCGTTCAATAGTCGGATGTTTACGATGCGTATAGACATGCCACAAACCGATCCGCAACGACATGTCTGCTACCGACCCGATGAACACGGTTGTGGTAATTGAAGGGTTTGTAGTTCGAAAACACGCCTACCATGCCGCACTTTGGGCATGCCATCGATGTCCCAACAATCGGTGCACTTGCCAGCGATAACTTAGAAAAAATCGACAAAAAGGATCCCAAAGAACAAAAGGTAAGTGCATACACGTGTGAATTTCGTCGACCCTCCTTTACAAACTCATTTATCCAGTTGCACTCCAACCAGCAACGCATCCCAACGACTCCCAGGGGCACCCAACAAACAACGAACGCACACAAGCAGTTCGATCACGCCACCATCAAAATGACATCAGGACGGCTTATACGCGTTTCCCTCTTTGTCTTCTTCGCTACATCACAAGTCTTCCCATATATAATGTGACAAATGTGCCGTCCTTTTGCCGTTTTGCCGTCACCAAGGCCGGTGGCGCCGCTTCAAAGGTTTGGCTTTTCCGACATGCATCCCGAATCCTTACGGCAATATTGTGTATTTTTCCTTGTCAATGAACTGTTGATGTGCCCGACAGTGCCGAGCTCAACATGCTTTTCGTCTCATTCGAAAACTTATATCCTGACAGGACACCATTCATAAGCGGATCCATGGACTTGCTTTGAGACGTGAAAGAGACTTGTCTGTTTTTTGGGTTACATATTAACTTAGGGCAAATACATCCTCGCCGACGACTTGACGTCTCGCCACTATACGAGGCGACGAATGAAAAGCGCGTCCTTAGCAAGCGCTGCCCGAGAAATATTCATTTTCATTTATGTGACGGTCAGGGATAATACTTGTTTTGATCCGCCGGCAAGTTTGGCACATATGCTACTCCAACCTGAAAGTTATGTCCGAGCGTTCATACCGTGGTTGACGGCAAATTCGATTGCCATGGAACACGCGAATAACCAGCCCTGAAAAAAGCCAGCTTCCAGGAATCCAACGATATAAAAAACATTTTTCCAAACAAAACCTTCGCAAAACAAGATGAGTCCAAGTCTAGAGAAGCGAGGAGATTGCACCGTGATTGAACCTCAAGGCGTCGGCTCCGTCGTATACCCATCAAACATCGGGCGCATACATCGGCTGCTGCGGATCAAATTCTTCCGAATAAATTCTTTGCAAAAACGAGATGGCTGACGCAACATAAGCAATCCGAATGTTTTTTCTACAACAAGTGGCAACGTCGACGAGTGGACTGAACGTTGCATCAAGTCTGCCGGTGAAACCTGTCAGATAGGAGTATTCCGTAAGGAACCTCAGTCAGATAGGAGCCTCCGCTTTTCTAGGATTTCAGGTCGGAGGAAGGCACAGAATCGGAGTAAGACCCATCACTTCGCATAAGGAGTAGTCCTAGATACGGAATATTTCGTCAATTTACCCATTAACTTATTTCGATCGGTTCGTGGCCAAAAGATGCTTCAAGAAAATCGTGATAGGTGGATCGGTCGTTTTTCACACATATCCACCAATCAGGGTGCAAGAATCAGTCGGACTGTATGCCCCCCCACGTCCGCGGACGCCCTCGGCAAGGTCCGCCCAGAGATGAAAAATCACGGACATCGACCTAGATTTCCGGATAGACCCCGGATAGTACGGAATGAGCAATATGACGCTAGGATTAAAGGGTAAGGACTGTACTTTTAGGCCCACAATTCCATTCGCGGGTGGAATTTAATAATTTTTTTCCCTCTATTACGCTCACCCCTGGCCTCGCCCTGTCATGTCTCACGGAAATGGTCAACATGCTAAACTCTTGAGACTCGTGATCCCGGCTTCAAACAGGGTCAAAATGCAATTGAAAGAAAACAAATTCAACCACCGTCATACGAGAAGGTAAATAAATAAATTCTACTTATAATTACGTCATATTAATTTTTATAACATAAGGATATATTCAAGATTCATCCAAATCTGTCAAAGATCATGTTTTATTGAGTGAAGTTCATAACAAAACGTGTGAAACTAGCATGTTCACAATACAAGAACAAGTTAATCTCATTCAAATAACTTAATCATCAGATGAAACCATATTCATAAAAAGGACAAAAAATACCTTTTGAGGTTCTTCTCCGATATGTTGTTACACATAATACTATACTGTCAAGCGCGTTCGTTCATTTTTTTGTTGTGTTTTTTTTTTATTATTTTACATCCACACAAGCTGGAAAACATCTAGCGTAGCTTGATGTAGTTTTCAAAGAGTTCGCCCAAACTATACACAATGGGCAAACAAAAAGCATTAGTTTGAACTAATGCGGGTGACAGTTTGGCAGTCCATTTACGACCAGTTTTTTTTCCATGGATGAATTAAATTCTCATGGCATACCTTCCATTATGTGGTCCACATTGCGGGCAATTATTTAGCCTCTTAAGAGATACCAACATGAATACTTTTGCTCGGTTACTATGTAACCCTATGCACGCTTTGCGTGCAACGCTTGCCTCTTGTTTAAGTATGTTGTCCTTTGGACCTAACTGTTAAGCTGATCGACACGAATGAGGTGGTTCAAAGGTGGGGTTTCAACAGCAAAAGAATACATAGAGAGTTATTGGGATTTTATATTTGTTTGTAAGGAATTGTGGGGCACGTCTTTTTCAAGCACATCTATGCAAACTTGGGAACCTTAATGGGGTGGTCTTAAGGTCTACAACGCTCTAGTCGAGCATGTTACATTCTTCTTGTACAGTAGTCCCAAAATTACATGCGTGTGAGTTTTTTCCCTTCCATTCATTTCTCAATATGCTTCAGCACTTGGATTTTAAAGCCGATCACACTAGGGGATTTTCGCACCTGTCATGACCTCAATAAGTTCTAAAAAGGTCATAAGTATTCCTAAAAAATCCACATGTTTATAAAAAACATAACGGCTTTTTTATGATGTTCTGTCAACTTCTTGACAATGTTAGAGTTCTATGCAGACACGCCTCAATATTCTCGAAACCCTTTGGCTTCTTGGCGGAATTTTTCCAAAATCCTCTCATATTGTAGCATCATACACGTCACCAAATCAAGGGCCCAAAACCCCATGTATGCCTCATTCTTGTTTTCGCTATTATATGTATGTCCTTAATGAACTGACTATTGTCATCATTTAACAATTACTAATAAGTACACGTGATCCAAGAGTCCCAATTCCTCAGATCATCTTCAGCTCCACACCTTATACTCATGAACCATCCACATTTCCCTTTGCAAGGAACATGATACTACAGCAAAGAGGCATTGGAAGGGCACTTGGCGACTTTACCCAAAGGCAACAACTCGACACAAGTCTTGATCATCAATATGTACATCGCCTCAGAGATTGCAGACCTTGCAATGTCAACAATGAATGAAGCTGCGCTTGTGTGGAAATTTTTTTGCTGCCTCATGCACTTGGCTTGACGTGCATGGCCTGTTGCATCCAAACTTAACGTCTGAGCGGCATTGGCGGCTTTGCAATGAGAGGGAAAGCTCGTACTCAGGACACATAGCCACAAATTCAACTAAAAGTGAGAAATAACCGAGTCAACAGCAAGAATCAAGCGCATTGAGAGAACTCTTGAACTTAATCTACCAACGCATCAGGAAATGACAAAAACACTTATTTCTCCTTGTTTTGTCAATCATGACCCTCATTCCCCACTTGTTCATACACAAATAGCCCATTTACCCTTACATTGGAACGATAAGTCCGATTCACGTGTGTATGCGAACATGAAGCCTCATTCGCTCACCTATTTTCACCATGCTCGTGTAGCAACGCATATCGTTGCTTGTGCATGGCGAAAACATGCATGCGTGAGGGCCACAATCACAGAGGGGGGTTGCCAACTTTGACGAAAAAAGCACCGGCCGACGTCTGCCGGTCCACACATCTTGCGTCAAATGCAGCTCCCCCCCCTAACCCCTCCTCCTTTGCAAACCCTCCCTCCTTAAGCATGCGTCCGATCCAGGCCCTCGCTATGAAGGGCCACGATTGAACGGGTGGCCTGTGGGCTAGAGGGGGAATGGGGGAGGGGGACTCGGTCAGAGATTCAGGCCGACAAGCATCGGCGGGAATCGCCAACGCTCAAGGAATGGGGAGTTAAAAAACTCCCCATTTTTTCATTTTTCACTTTTCTTATTTCTATGCTCGTTTGACATACAAATCGTATAAAACCCACCTTAATTTACACAAGGGTGTTTTCTTTTTTTCACGGGCACCTGTTGGGCGCGTTAGTGCTAGGCTGAGCAGGTTCCTTTTCAACGCATGGGGAGTCTCGGACCCCCATGCAAACTCCCCGCAAACCACCCCCTGAAAAATCACACATCCTTGATTAAAGGGGTTTTTTTATTAAGGCAAATACATCTGAGTTGGTGTATATGTGCCACACACCAACCGCGACTGTCGAGCAAGGATCATGACAAAGGCATGTGCCTATTTCAAGAACACATGCCTAAGTAATGTGGAGGGAGCGATGTGATGTCTCATTTATGTTGTGTTCTAATGGCATCTATATCAAGGACTGCTATCCTTGTATTTTCCTATACTATATGCGGAATGATGACCACATTCAAGTGAATAGCAAAAACACTACGTGGTTGAATGAGAAACGGGATCATTATCCCAAGAGATTGAACGGGACTCAGCCAATGTATGTGCCCATTCAGGTTCCCGTCGATTCGGTTTGGACAAACTCCTTTCGAACCATCCCCATCAGGTTTGGCTCCTAATTCGTGTGCTATCTGTCTTGGTGGTTTGTGGTTTGTCAAGTCAACTTCTCATTTAATGAAATTTGAGACATCACACTTGTACACACCTTTGCCAAAGAGCTCAATCTTAACTATTTGCCTAGAAACCCTCTGCAAGTTTTGTTGCTTTGGCAGGCAGTTGTCACCATGACCATCTACCCAAGGACATCCGAGAGAAATGCACTTCGATTATCAATCTTTCTGCTTGACAAGGACCTGCTACAGCACCAAGACCAACGACAAATGGCGGGAGTGACATTAGCATGTTCAGCGGCGTTGACATGCTTCTTTTACATACATGAGAGGGGAAAATCATTGCTTTTTCTAAACCTCAAACAATTGTTGGTGCGCAAGGCACGAATGACTGCTTATGCTTTGAGGCATGGTAAAATTGGTTATTCTCTGAAAATTGTGGTTGAGTTTGCTATTTTATCCGTGTTGAGTGATATGTGGTGATTCCGCCCATCAAGATACTCCACTAGTTTCTAGCCTGTGGGGTTTTCTCGGTGACCCATGCCAAAGGATCAACAGCCCCAAACCTGGACGTTGTCCGTTCTTCTTGAAAACTGGACCATACCAAAATAAGCATGCTACAAACATAGTTGTGCTGTCAAAATTAGCTAAAAAATCATAGAGCAAAGTTATGGGTACCTCAACCTCAGCAAATTCCATAGTACTCACAACGACTAGCAATGGTTGTGCGTGTCATGAGAGATGGTGGGTGCTTTCCATGGAGTTGACAGCACACTCTTACCAAGAGCGAGACTCCACATGATAAGATGGGAGCTATTTCTCTCCCAACGGTGTAACGTCCCATCCATCGCTCAACGCCCATTGTCATCAATGCCTCCAAAGCAAAGTCATTTGCATGACCATGTGCACCAACCGAGAGGTCACATTATAGATCAATGAGACATTGCACGTGTAAAACACAACATACCCCCATGACCCGTGGACATAAATGAAAATGCATACATAGAGGTCATGCATCCACAACACACAACATAAGTCACGCTCCTCCATACCCTCCTTTCCTCATAGCCCAGCAAGCAACTGCAATGATGAGCACACAAAGGGTCAGGGTACATAACAGGAACATGACAAGGAAAGGGAATTCACGGATGCATGTTTACACTCTCACGGATTCATACCAGCTATACCAATGGCTCATCTGAAGGATGCGCATTTGACCGCCTTGGTAAAAAACTCAGTCGAATCTCTTAAAGTCTCGAGCCACATAATCAAGATGCTGCCCCCATGCAATGAAGTACGCACATAGTGGTACTCCACATTGATGTGATTTGTGCATGTGTGATGAATCCCATCATTTTCTGCAATGGTCATGGTGCTCTCATTGTCACAATGCATCGTGATGGTCAATGTAGGTTGACAAAGCCACACCACAACTCGTACGACGTGACATGGTCTGGAAGAGGACTGTGTGGTAGGTTGTTCCAGAACCACGTCACGTACGAGATGCCCTCAAATGCTAAAGACTCTGGAAGACCACACTCACACCGCACGGCATAGACCATATCCTCCATGGTGGGATTCAAACACTCGGACATACCATTCTATTGTGGTATAACATGGACAAAGAGCAGGTGATAAACACCGTACTCAATAAAGAACGTGCCCATCTTGCCTAAGAAATCATGACCACAATCCAAGCAGAATGTGTGAAGGATGTCACATGACTGGCACTTCACCATCAATAGCTGAAGGCAAACCGCCATGGTGGCATCGCTGTTGTTGTGGAGGCTGTAGACCCACCATATCCGGGTGAAGTCATCAGTCAGATTGAGCACATATCGACCTTAATCTAAGAGGGACTTAACTGGAAGGGGAACAAGGGGGTCCGAGTGGACCAACTCAAGTGGACACGATAATTGGGAAGTGTGCATCGATGCATCTTACCCAAGGAACAGAAATGACAATCAATCTTTGTCATCTTCTTGAAGGAAGTCGCGTCAAGACCAAGGGCTGGCAGAGTAGAAATGAGATTGGACACAGTGTACGAGCTTACATGGCAAAGGCGGCGATGGAATAAGTACTGATGCTCATAGGAGAGAACACTTGTGACAAACACAAAAGAAGATGAGAGAGAGAGAGAGAAGAAGAATAAGAAGAAGAAGAAGAAGAAGAAGAAGAAGAAGAAGAAGAAGAAGAAGAAGATGTGGGAGTGTTACGAGATGCATGATACAAGTCATTAACAATTCAGGTACGACGAACAATGGCACGTGTATCAAGAGCAAACACTAAGGTAGAGTTAGTAAATTTCTCAATAGTGAGACCCATCTTGGTGCATGCACAAACAGAGAACAGATTGAGCTCATGGGGCTAGAAGGGCCATCAAATCACACTACCTCAACTCCCTGAACATGCAGGGACTGATCAGTCCTTATGCAAAATGAGTAAACGGATGCAATGGGACCGAGAAAAACAAAATCACTACAATAAAAGGTAATGTGATGGGTGACACTAGATTCAATGATCGAGGTGTCACTCAGCTCACGACCTGTCGTCAGCACTGAGAAAATGTCATAGAACACTCTACCTCTATGAGACGGTCAGCAGAGAAATTGCGCCAATGACAAATGGTACGGACCTATTAATCATCAAGCCAGTTTGTACTGTTTGGTCCATCCTCATCACACATTGACTGAGCTGTTCCACAAGCATTATCACCAATGATAGACAAAGTAGAAAAAATGTCTGCAAACCATCCGGCTGTAACAACATACCCGCACCACCCTGAATGCAAAATGCCAATAGCTGATGAAGCTCTGCGGTCGTGCATTCTTGCGGATCTCTGCCTCTGGCGCCNTTAGTCCACTATGTGCCCGTGGTCACACCCTCAGCTAATACAAAAAGTGAAGTAGGAGAGGAAGAACAAGTACAAAAAGAGGAGCTGAGAGTGAGAGGGGTCGGCGGGGATGCAATTGTCACTGCTACCAAGGAGTATGCCTGATACGCGTGAGTAGCCTCCTTGGCCCCCATCCTCTGGAGATAGTTTTTTTGGGCCCAAGGAACCATCTTAAGGGAATCAGAAAGCTCCTCTAAGGTGGTTTGACATAAGAAGGTGAAGAGGTTGGTGTACTCCATGTGCGCACCAAGCATGATGGTGTCAAACGTCCAAAGTTGGAACCCTCCGCCAGTGCCTAGCCAGTTGTAGATGCGCATCACGGGGCACCAGTTGGCTGCTGCTGGCTCTGACTTGCCCTGGTGCATGGAGTGAAACTCCCCAAGGTGGACAGTCCGCGTCAGGTGAGTCTCTACACAAACAAGGTGAGCCAAATCCTAAGTGCGGCGAGGGTCGGCCCCTTCAACCGTCCCAGGTACGCACACACAAGGGTGGAAGTCCACGACGTTCTCCTAAGGAATGGCGTAGAGCAAACCACACAGAGCTCTTGCTCTTGTCTGAGTATGGCGGGCATCAGAGGTCTGGTACTGGCTCAGGACATACAGCCACATCCCCTCTGCATCAGCCCACACCTGGAAACGTACCTACCAACAGCTGAACACAGCATCACTATCATAATAGGATGGCAAAGTCTCGAAGTCATTCCATCTTTGCTCTCTGGGAAGGACAACCTCAAGCACTGGGGTTCGCGCCCTTAGAATGGACAGGTCACCAAACGAGAGGCCAGTCACCCGTCTCATAGGGGTCTTACGCGCTGGTGCCACTGGTGCAATTGTGGGTGTGCGCTGTGGGCCGACGTGGAGGCAATCCAACTGTATGGGAATCTCATGTGCCCATGCATCCACCTCCTCCTCTCCTCTAAATCCTACTCCTTAGCTACATGTTGTTGCCTGACAGAGCCAGTGGACGTAGTCGGTTGCCACTAAAGTGTAGATCCGGCTGTGCCAAGTGGAGTCTATTCTTTTCTCGACAGGCTCTGCAGAAAGGTATGGATGTCTTAAAGAGTGGTAAACTTTTCGTGTTGCCTTATCCCATCATGTAGATGTCGCAACTCGTCAATTGCTGGAGTGCATCTGCTCGATGAGCCCAACAGGGAACCGAAGGGAGCAACGGGCTCTCATCCCTTATCACCACCCGAATCATGTGGTCGCTCAGGAAAAATCTGGACATCAAAGTCGTTGGAATCAAGATCCGTCAGTGTTTCTCAAAAGCTGGAAGGTGGGGAAAATAGATGTTGTGACCCCGAAATGCAGATGTCAGCTCTGCTTATGATGAAGCCAATTTTTTTCCATCGGCTTAAAAAACGCTTGCGTAAACAATGCCAACGTATTTTGACGCAAGCAAAACTGATCCCTTTTTCTTGTTCAAACGGAATTTTCCAGGCTATGGAAGAGGGATGACCACGTCACCCTCTACTTGCGGCTGTACAGGAGCTGCGCAAACTTGCACAGCTACTATACATCTGTTGTGTAGCTGCACAACAGTGCTGCTGCATGGTACTACTGAGCAGTAGTTGTTGTGTAATAGAAGTGTTGCGCAAGACAATAGCTGCAACTGTTGCTGCTTCAGAGTTGCTGCCTCTATTGCCGCTATCACTGCCGCTACACTGTTGTAACCGCTACCACCATTGTATTTTTGCTATAGTTCTGTTGTTGATGCTACTATTGCTACTATCAAGACAGCAGACGCAATGCCATTGCTGCATTACTATCACGTTTGTTGCTACCGCTTCACTGTTGTTGCTACTCACCACTGCTACTATCGCTACTGCTTCTCGTTGCTACCACCGTTGCACGCTACCACCGCCACTGAACATTGCCACGGCTTGCAGCCACTACCAAGAGCCACTATTGCAAGCCAATTTTCCTTTTCTTCTTTTTTGTGTCACGAGACAAGATGTTGTTACTATCCTGTACTTCTTCTGTCGCTTTTTGTGGCTGCTGTAGCTCGTCACTGTTGCGGCTGGTGCAGCTCCAGTGATGTCGGTAATTGACACCGCCATTGCTGGTGTTGTCATCCACACTAGCGGTTGTGTGGAGATGCCACTAATGCAGATGTCAGGATGACATCTTTGTTGCCAACCCCTGCTGTGATGGGTCCCAGGATATGGCTACTGTAGTGATTCTCATGGTGATTGCCGATGCTGCCTGTCTATGGCATACCTTGGCAAGAAAGGTCTCACTACTATGATACCATGGGACAATACTAGGAAGCTTCCTAGCCTTAATGTCGCTAACATGGTAACACTGTCTTGTCAGCTGACGCAGTAACAAGCAGTCAGGCATAGGAACTAGCAAGGGGTAGACTAGAAAGACGCACAAAGTCTCATAAGCTCCAAGAGCTTATAAATGCAGAGATAAAATACTGCCAACAAGAACAAAACATAAATGCCTTCCGTGGTGCACAGTGGGTGATGTACACGGCTGTGTGGGTTTGTCCTACATCCGGCCCAAAACCATTGTTTTTGCCATAACTCCGCGTACAGACATCCAAATGCAACACTGTCTGAACCTAGAAATGAAATCTCTCAAGCCGGGGGCTACTATTTTTCATACACACAGATCCATCACCAATCTGCGGGCAGAAAATGTAAAACATGAAAATCGAGATCAAGAGCCAATCCATTAAGAAATCTCTAGCAATTGCAGAAAAAATGCAGAGCACCCGAGGAAGCACCCGTGACGTCGTGACCGTTGTCTGGCAGCATCTGATGGGTGGGGTCACCACCCATCAGTACTCCGACACCAGATGGTGTTGGCAATTTCGGGTTTCAAGGCACCCGCAGGGATGCCTAGTCTTCACAGGTTCATGATTCCAATGTTTGGGGCAGCCAATGGACACCAATGGTGAAGAGCGTGGAGCACAAGGATTATGCATGTAAGTGAACAGAAACCGTCATATTCAGTAGAACTGAATCTGAAGACGCTTTAGTTCACTAGAATAGTAAGATTATATCAGATCATTATAGCATGTAATGAGCTTTCAAACGCATCTAAGCACGCCCAAATTGGAGCAGTAGAGCCCCTGCTACGACCGTCAAAGTAACCCTTGGTGGAGCCATCTACCTTGCCTTGCACGCTAGGTAACTGGAGACGCTTGGACAGTGACCCGTGGGAGTGCCTTTCCTTGCCCAGATTTCAAGGAAACGTTCTCCCTGGCCAAGGAGGATCCTCTGGTTGGTTCCTTTATGTCCCTCGTGCATTTGGGACTCGTTGGAGTTTATCTCAGATCACTGATGGTGGATTATCCCGCCACCCACGGCGCGTACCAGATTCCACCCGTCCATCACCTGAACTTCGGACCAGACTAACTTTCTTTATACTCACTCAAATGAAGTGATTCAAAGCTCGATCTTGCGTGGAAAAATCAAAGCAATCCAAATCCTAATTCAGATCAGGCTTTTTACCACTCCATAGTGGTAGAACCAGGGAGTACGGTCAACGGCACTTGTGGCAAAGAGCAAACCATGTCAACAATCTCCCCCTTGCACAGTAGCCTTGATGCCTTGGAACCTGTAGCATTTCTAACCTGATAGCGCAGACCGAGCTCTATGCAGCTCCTATCGTGCTTTTCCTTGGGTTGTGCCTTGGTCATGGCGTCAGCGAGCATGTGCTAAGTGCCACAATGCACGACAGCCGCATCTCCCTTTGCCACCAAGTCTCATGTGTAGTGATGCCAGATCTCGATTTGCTTGGTCCACATTGAGTACCCTTGGATTTCTTGAGGCACCCCAATCTCCTTTAGCAGATTCCACAGCCACACAACCTCCTTTGCGGCCTCCGCAAGCCCAATTTACTCCGCATCGGTTTTGGAAAGTGCCACACAGTCCTGCTTTCTACTTTCCCATGAAACTATTATACCATCAAGCACAAACACATACCCCAACAATGATTTTCTAACATCCATATCACCAGCCCAGTCGGCATCAGAGTAGCCGACCAACTCAAGGGAGTCATCACGAGCTCCTCCTCCAAACACGAGCCACGACAGTTTTGTCGCCTTGAGATAGCGAAGGATCCGCTTCACCGCTTGCTAGTGCATCAGCCCGGGGTCAGCAACATATCGGCTCACTTGTCCGTCCGCAAATGGAATGTCGGGTCACGTCACCACCATAGCGTACATGATGCTCCCCACTGCCGACTGGTATGATACACCTGCCATCTCCTCCTTCTCCTGATTTGTGCTCAGCCCCATGCTTGAGCTTAACTCACATGTGGTGATCATGGGTGTGCCGATGGGGTTGTACTCCTCCATGTTGTACCGGTGGAGTACCTCTTGCACATACTTTGCCTGCCCCATCTCCACCGTGCATGCCTTGCGGTCCCTCTTGATGACGACTCCAAGGTAAGAGTCGAGCTTGCCCATGTCGGTCATTTTAAACCGACCGCCCAGCTGCTGCTTCAGATTCACCAACTCCTCCATGTGCGATGACAAAAGGATGAGGTCATCCACATAAAGAACCACGATGTGGTGCATCCCCGGCTGCTTTTGCACGTACACACTATGACCCGCCTTGGAGCACTTAAAGCCAAGTTCAGCCATGAAGCCATCCATTTTCAGGTACCACATGAAGGGCGCTTGCTTCAGTCCGTAGAATGCCTTGAAATTCCGGCACACCTTCCCAGGCAGTGCATCCAACCCCTATGGTGCCTTCATGTAGACCTCCTTCTCAAGGTCACCGTTGAGGAATGCAGTTTGCACATCCATTTGGTGGACTTCATAGTTGTGTGCTGCCGCCACGGAGAGGATGGTGAGGATGGAGGCGAACTTCGCCACCGGTACAAGGATTTCGTTGTAGTGTTCATCCTTCGTTAGGCGTACCCCTTTGCCACAAGTCGTGCTTTGTACTGCTCCACCTTCCCCTCCTTTGTCAGCTTCTTCTTGAAGATCCACTTGGAGTCAATGATTTCCGTGTCCTATGGCCTGTCAGTCAGCTCCCTAGTTTGATTCTCCTTGTAGGAGGTGAGCTCAGATTTCATAGCTCCCTCCTACTCAGCCCCATCCTTCCATTACAACACTTCCTTGACAGTCTTGGGCTCCTCTTGTGCAAAGAACGCTTCAATGAACCTGGTTCACATGCCCCCTTCGGCAGCGTACCGCTTTGTTGTCCTCCTTGCAAGTCCGCTTCTTCGAGGCTGCTACTGTTGAGGTTGCTACTGCTATTACTGTTGCTGTCCTTTCGCGGTGCCACTCACACTGCTGGTATGGTTCACCTCTATTGGGAACCGTAGAGATGCGGGCTCACTCCCTACCTCCGCGTTTAGCTTCATTGTTGCCAGTGCTTCGGACTCATTGTCAGACACGGCTGAATGCAAATCAGCTGCTCCCCCATCCCCGGGATGGTTCCCGCCGGTTGGAGCCGAATAGATGTCACCCTCTTTTGTGTCCTCTAGGATCTCCCCCTCAAGGAATGGCAGCCACTCTCCCCGCTTGGGGAGCCTCGTATCCTTGTCTTTCCATCAGCTATCCTCATCGAACGTGACATTTTGAATCTTCAAAATCTGCTACCTCCGTAGGTCACAGAGCCGGTGCGTCTTGCTCCTGCTCTCATACCAGACAAAGATGCACCGGTGAGTCTGTAGGTCCAGCTTGCCCTGTCCCTCTCGTTCCCGTACAGCAGCATGTGCAACACAGCTAAAGGTGTGGAGGTGAGCCATAGTTGGCTTCCTTCTGCTCCACACCTCCTATGGCATCTTCCACACCTTGGACTATGTGTCTTTTAGCGGCTTTTTTTATGTCCGGTTCATGATGTACGCCGTTGTCCGTGATGCCTCCCCTCAGTGCTTTTTCACAAGGCCGGCATCACTCAACACAGACCGGACAATGTTGAGGATGGTGTGGTTCACCCTCTTGATGACTATGTTCTACTACAAAGAATGTGGCATAGTTTTCTGCCATGTGATCCCCTTGCACTTCATCCATGCCGAGCAGCCCTTGTACTTGCCACCGTTGTCGCTCCGGAACACCTTCACCTTCAAATCCATTTGTCCCACCACTGCTGCCACGAACTCCTACATGCATGAATGTACATCACTCTTCTTCTTGATGTTGTAGAGGTATAGCTTGCGGCTATGGTCGTCGATGAAGGTGACAAAGTAGTACGCCCCACCAATGGAGGACTCAACTGGTCCGCAAAAATCTATGTGTACCACATCCAACTTCACCAATGTACGTGTCCCTTTGCCATGAAATGGCCGCCATGTCACCTTGCCGACCACACTCCGACCGATTTGCCTTTGGGAGATCGGTCGGAGTAGAATTTTCCGACCGGACAGGCGGTTTTCCATCTACTCTTGTCCTTTGCTGTTTCCTGACTGCTCAATTTTCTCTACAACTTTCTCCCCATTTTGGCCTATTGCTGCCTTTTCTGACACTTGCAAAATTTTGACCCTACTTCCCATAGTTCAAGCAAAACCGTTGGTTGTATTGATCAAACATCAAACTCTGTCGGAGATGAGGTCTTTGTGGCCTGGGAGTTTTGGCTACAACAATATGGATTATGGGTTTGGGATCACCAGCCGTTGAACTCTTGCATCAAAGCATTGTGTTTGCTGTTTTCGGTGAGACCAGAAGCTACAAGCATTTGTAGAAGTTCATCTTGAATGACAAACATTGTGATTGCTTGCCAAATTTCACGTTTGACATGTGGTGTTCATCGTTGGTGATGTCACTACCAGTGATGATTTTACAAGAATGTTGCGTGTACAACACCACACTAGACTGTTGATGCAAACACTAGAGATTGTACCAAGTGTCAGAATTTTCATTTAGCTTCGCAAAGGGGAGTGAGGATGGCGCACGTGAATTCTATTCAGTTCTTCAATAGAGTATAAGAATTGCACTATGCCAGATTAATCTTCTCAAGAGGTAGAACCCGTGAGGTCGACGATGTGTGAGAGGTTGCTTGAGCCATTGATCCAGCTTTGCCAGTTTTCTGTTGCCATCGCATGGCTTTTAGATTGGACTACCAACCTGATGTTGTGCCAAGAAACAGTGGCGCCATGAGGTCAATCATATTTGTAACTTCGTTGACTACAACAACGGTGATGTACACCTCCAAACATGTCATTCACATCTAAAACATCGGTCCCTTGAAATTTTGCAAGATCGAAAAGCTCCAAAAGGGGTGCCGGATTAAAGATTCACTCAGGAGTTGCCTTTGTATTTTGGTGAGTATTGTGTTACGTGCATGCACATTCTAAAGGTCACTTATAATTGTCGTGAGTTGTAAGAGAAGATGATTGTCGAGGCTCTGGATTCCTTATCATTTCTGGTACATATCTTGATTAATGCAAGTATAATTGTCGGCCAGCGCCTCCTCCCATCGCACGAGGTGTCAGCTTGACATGAAATGGTAGAGGCAACTGGTTTGCCAAGATTGAGGAATCCGTCGTCAAATTGATTGTTGGAATCATCAGAGTTGTGACATTCACTGCAAAGCCGATCATTGTTGCTTGATTCTCCCCAAGATCATCGTGGATTGTGTGTTGCTTATCCTCCATCGCCAAAGTATTTTCCGGTTACTAGTGCTCGTTACCGTGTTAGCTTCATTCACCGTCGTTGTCATGAGGTCTAATGTCTTCTTCATTGTGTATATACTTATGTTGAAAACTTGTGTCAGGTTTTCGCCTTGGATTAAAGTCTTTAGCTGCCCTTCCAGCATTGCTGCACTCTAGTACCATGTTCTACGTATTGTGACTTGCACGTGCACTGTCTCACTGATATGTGCTGTGACCTCTTGGCTAGTGTTCATGCTTATGCAGACAACTGAACTGATGGACATTGATGACAGCAAAAAATGAGCAATGGAGGGGACGTCACACCATCACGAGAGACATGGCTCCCATCTCGTCGTGTTGAGTCTCCCACTTGGTCACAGTGCGTGGCCAACGCCATCAATAGTAGCCATAGTCACTCATGTAACCAAAATTTCATAGTTGGTTGTTGTGAGTAGCATAGAGTTTGCCTACGTTCATGCAGCCATAAACTTGCTCCGAGAATTCTCTAGCTGGTTCTGACCACATGACAGCATTTGCAGCTTTCATGTTTTGGTATGGTCCAGTTTTCAAGAATAACGGACAATGTCTGGATTTGGGGCTGCCGGTCTTCTGGCAAGGCGTACCAAGAAAACCCGCAGGCCATAAATTAGTGGAGTTTCCTGACTGGTCGGTATACTTAGTAAGAAGCGTCACAGAGGTCCTAGGTTAGAGTGGGAGGGGCCTCACATCACGCCTCACTCTTGTTGTTAACTCATTTAAAACTCACATTCAGCTGCTGTTCTGGCACTAAGCCCTGATTGCAAGTTTTCCCTCCCACAGAGAGCAGCCAGTGCTGCCCAGGTGCTAAATCAAGATGCAGCAGGCCATGCACTTCAGTCCAAGAGCGTGAGGTGACACAAAATAGTCTTGTCCAGACTAGAACAACATCATATTGATTTTTGTATCATAGCCATTGTGTAGCAGATGTAGTAGTAGCGAAAAAAAATAGCAGCAGCAAAACCCTCAACATCATCTTGTAGCGATCATAGGAGCAGCACGCAGCGACAATGACAGTAGCAACATCTCGCGGTGGCAACAACAGCCACAGCAGCGCTAAATGCAGTGATGAAGGCAGAAGCAGTAGCACCTCAGCAAGTGTCACGGAAGCTACAACGAAGCTACGCAGGCTTCCACGCAGCTCTGACAGGCTGCCGGCCACCAACCATTAGCAAAAGAAAAAGTGGAAACATCAGCTAATTCCCCGAAAGGGATGGACGATGATTGTTGGGATGTTTTTGTAAAGAGGCCATTTTGTCTCCTTGTTTCACGTGGTTAGTGTAGTGCCGGCCCTCCTCTCCTCATGGATTGAACGGGTTCCTGACCTGTGGGCGATTGGACGGGAGGGGTTGAGGGTCAGAGATCCTTAATCATCGTGGTTTTGGCCCAATGCGCCAAGATTTCCGTGCCAATTTGTTGCATTTGTATCAGAGCGCCAGGGTTTGAGTTCCTATGTGGACGCTGAAGGTGGATCCACTCCTAGGTGGGAGGAGTGTTGTGCGGGCCGGCCTCTGCTCATGGCTTGAACAGGTTCCTGGCCTGTGGGCGATTTGGAGGGATGCGTTGAGGGTCAGAGACCCTCAATCACTGGGGTTTTAGGGTCTCCCGATAGCAGACACGGTTTTAGTGGCACCGTCCACTGTCCACTACCATGGCCTGATCCGGTATCGTTGATGCCACGTTGTCCAGCTCTGTTAGCACAACACCGCAATCTGACCCTGTTGCCACTCTTCAGCATCAGGTTGACAACTTGCGCAAACTCCTAGCCACATTACTTTCTACTCAGACAAACTCACCCATTCAGTTGCTTCTCACTAGCCAGCCTGTTCCCACGGTCTCTGCGACAGCCCAGATAGTAGCTCAACAACAATAGCAGTAACAACAGTTATCTATATCTAGTGTCCTAGGGTCTCAAGGCAGTGTCGCCAGTACTTAGCGCATGCCAAAGGAGTTTGAGACACCACCATCCCAAGTTGATGTGGGAAAGTTTGCATCTTGGGAGCTCTTGTTTTGCTTGTAGGCTTTTGGTGAAGGTATTTTGCCCTATATCACCCTAAAGTACGGCTCCTCCATCCCTAAGGAGCTATCTGATATAGGTTTTGGAGCTAGGATCCTCATCTTCACCACATGAGGGAAAGATTACAGAGACCTCAAGACCCTCATTGGCAATCCTACTGCTGGCACTGACCTTGATCCCCCTGAGGTTCGGAGTACCTTCACACATCCCTACTGTGCTTTTGGCGAGGCAGATATCAGTCAACTTCTGAGGAGCTTCACCGACCTCAAGATGGGTGACTTTGAGTCTTTCACCACCTATTGGTGTCATGCACATAATGGTCTTTGTCTGCTTAGCAAGGCTGGTCCGCCTCCACTGGCCGCCATCCTCACCATGAAGTACAGCGTGACTCCTGACTATGCAAATATCCTTGTTGACTTGGACATTGAGATTCTTGAGGCCTTGGCATTCTAGGGCACTCTGATGTCTTGTTCTATTCATGGTTCTTGATATGGGAAGAGGCAATTCAGGAAACTACCTGTAGCATGGAGATAAATGATCATTGGAAGCATTCAGCTCTGCCCCTCTTATATCTCCGTGGTCCTAGACCCTTGGTGCCACCGGAGCCACGCGTTGTGCTGGCCGCGCCAAGGGGGATGTGGGGAGAAGGGGAAGGTCAAGACTAGCATCCATTCGAGAGCAGCTCCTCCTGTGGTAACTCTCGTGTTTTCCACAATGATGGCCAGCCTGGTCATGGCTGGTACACCTACCAATCACTCACTAATGAATCTCGTGTCGTGAGGGCCATGAGTCATGAGCATGAGCAGCACCTTGGTACCACTTCATCCATTATTGCCTCTCCTGTTGGTTCTTCCTCCACTTCCTCAACAGTCGCATCCTCCATTGGCACCACAATACTTTTGTCTGGGTTCCTAACTCTTCCCATGATTTCTTTTAGGCATGTTGCTGCATGGACTCCTTATTCGACGTGGTCACCTTCGTCGCCGCACCTCAGCTATATTTGGTACCTCCCTCCGGCATGGCCACATTGTAGTATTTTTCAGACTGATACTGCTCTTGGCAATTTCATATGAATGGTCCGCCTCCATATTGGATGATCTTCCTACCTCCATATTGGATGATCTTGCCTTCCTTGATGATTGGTTGGCACGCTTTGCATCATAAGCACTGCACGTTGCTAGTGCCATACCAGGTCGCTCAGTGCAGCGTCACCTTTTCTGTCCGTGACCCTATTGGCATCTGGATGAAGGAATCCAGCGCTACACATCACATGACATCTTGTTTTCAGGCGTTTGCTTGGCTCGGTTGACGGTGTCTAGAGTGTGCAAAATGGGTCTGGCCAGATGCTTCCTTTTTGTGGCATTTGGGTTGACCACTTATGGGGTTTATATGCCACGGATGTATTGTATCTTCCTAACCATGAGCTTAGGCTTCTGTCTCTCACTTCTCTTGAGCGCATGAGCATGGATGTTCTGCACTCTTGTGGTGTTATCACAATCACTCTTTGCATGGAGAGACTTGTGATAACATAGACTTACCCATACTAACCGGACGATAGAGCGTCCGGTTGGGTTGGGGTTTTAGTTTTTTGTCCGTCTACGCAGGGGCTTGTGGTAGCGAGCCCCTGCGTTTACACTGCAACGTAATGCGTCCGCTCGTTACCCACCAAGGTGTCCTATTGGTTTGGGTAACTTGTGATATGCCGCTTTTTTGTCTTCTGAGTCCTCACCCCTGTCTTCCGATGGGGCACACGTCTTTCTCATTAGCACTCTTTCCTCACATCAAATCCGCATCCTACACCATTGACTATGCCACTTACACAACTCTGTCATGGAGAGCATGCTCCAAACGTGGCCTGCCCTTGGCCTCGACCCAACCACCTTTCAGTTGCCTTGCAAAACTGAATGCATCTACTTTGGGCCAAGATAAACAGGTCCTCTTATGGTGTCTCCTCTTCCCAAGCCTCCTACCGGCTTCAGCTCATCCATTCTGACCCCATGGGTCCCTTACCTATCAATTCTATTGTAGAGCGTGGTCATTACGTGCTCACTCTCACTGACAACTACTCCCATTTTTTGTTGGTGTTCTGCCTCCAAAAAGAAGAGCAACACTGTGGTCGTAATTTGTGGTTTTCTCTTCAACGCAGAGCATGATTGTGGTTTTCCCCTATCTTGCTTCCATTCTGACCAGGGTGGTGAGTTTACGGGGGAGGAAAATGGTGGCTTTCTCTCAAGATCCAAGACGTTAGACAAGAGACCTCTGCGCCCTGCACTCCTGAACAGAATGATGTTTATGAGCGATAGAACTGCACCATAGCTGATACATTCCGCACTCTGGACATTGAGTCAGGTCTGTCCGATGGTTTCTCCGTCAAGGCCATGACATACCTGATGTGGATTTGGAACAGAGTTTGCCATGTTCCCTTGCCCATCCCATCTCCCCCTGTCATTATTGGTGTAGATAGCATACAGATCTTTGTCCTCTGCATGTTCGGGGTTGCTTCCCAGCGTTTGGCCCCAAGAGGACAAGCAGGATGGCAAACTGGCCTCCGGTGGTCATCGCTGTAACCTTTTTGGAATGTCTTTTCAGTCGAAGGCTTAGGGATTCTGGAACCTTGTTTAACACCACATCATTGAATTTGCTCAACACATCTTTAGGGAGTGTATACCACGTGATCTCCCTTTTGACAGTGCTAAGTCCCTTCCGGGACTATTGTCACCGTCGTGTGGGGGAGATTCTCTACTGGTGTGCAACATTGCTCCCTATCCATTCGTGTCCACGGTCCTTGGTTCCACCGCATTGCTTACGCATCCCCACACACAGGACACCTCTGTCATACTAAAGTCTCCATCTAAGTCTAGAGTCTCCATCTATTCTTCCCGTTGCTAACCACGCATGTGAGTCCACCTCTTTGACCAGTGGTTAAGTCCACTTCTTCAGTTGCTAAATCCACCACCTAGGCGACAGTGTCCATCACTACCGTCGCTAATTTAGTGGACCATTTGAGCACTTTTTCCACTCCTAAGTTGGTCACGCACGTGGAGCGACCCATCATGTCCTTGCCTCCTCCACTCCTTTTGTATTGGTCTGGTACACTCACACACTCCCGGTGGTCATGTTCGCCCATGCACCCCATCGCCTCCACGAGGCATGCGTCCACCCATCGCCCGGCTGTCCCTGGCCACTGCCTTCTGTTCCATGTCCATTTTTCACACTGTGGTGAGTGGTTGTCCAGGGATTAAGGCCTTGGGTTTGACTTTCCTTGGCATCGTCACAACAGACCCTCATCTTTCATCCACATTGGGTTATGCCCTGATTTCTCAAGAGTATCTGTTAGAGTTGTGATCCTTACCATGGAAGGACTGAATGTAAAAGGGAACACCAAAAAGGTAAGCCCAAGAGTCTTAGCGGCTAAAGGTGTCTACCTATGTAGGCAGGGATCCGGCTTCAAGCCTCATGACAAAAATTCTCTTCTTGCTTTAAGAGAGGTGGAAAATAGGTGTAAGGAAGCTAGCTTAGTTTCTAGAGATGTTTTCTAAGTTTCTAGAAGGCTAGGAAAAGTTCCAGGAAGGTGAAACACCTTCTTGAAGTGGTAGCTTGTTCTACAAGGCATCTAGAGGTTTCCAGGTTTTTTTTATACCTTCCCACCTACACAAAGCAAGATGAGGAATCTGGGAAGGGGTAAAAGTTTCTAGAGGAGGAAAAGGATGCCTTCCTAGGTGGGAAAAAGGACAGCCTATTAAGGGTCACTCCATAAGTCATAGAATCTGTTAGAAAGATTCAAATCTAGCGCCTTGGTATTCTAAGAAGCTTGAGTCAGTGACTGAAAATTACCACTGCTTGTGATCCTGGATTAAGACTTCATTCCCCGTGAATTTAGGCCAAACTATTGCCACTATTTCTATCCAATGTTCTCCCATCATTGGAACCAGTTGCCTCCGGAGTTTTAGTCTTTCCAAACACAACTGGTAGTGTGAACCAACCACTCCTAGGGATCCTCCAAGTTGCAGAGTCACCCTTAGGCCAACAAAGAATAATAGGTCCTTGCCTTTAGAGGATCCCAAGCCAGGTTGTGTTCACACTTCCAGCAGCACGACATGAGCACCCACAAACAAGAGAGCAGCCGCACTAAACTCAAGTTTGATGGGACTGGCTTCACCTTGTGGAGGTGGCAGTTTGAGTTTTTCCTCAACGACATGGAACTGCTTTAGCTTGTGAAGGTTGATGAGACTCTCCCGCCGAAGACTACAATGGCTGAGGTGAAGAGGCATATAAGAAGCAAAACAAAAAGGTGTTGTTGCTCCCCGTATACACGTTATGCTCGCTATGGCTTGGACACATCCAAGGATGCACCTTGGCCGCAGACGCATTGCCCAAGCATTGTTCCATTTACCAGCCAAGCAACCTTGCTAATCAGCTCTTCATCTTAAAACTGCTCATCACTCTCTAAGCCAATGAAGGTGAAAAAATCATTGAGATCATGCAATAGATTGAGTCACTCGCAGCAGAGAGCGTGGCCATTGGTTGGGAGGTTGACTCTTAGTTGCAAGCTATGATCCTTCCCCTGGCCTCCTCAGACTGTTAGAGTCCCATTAGCGCATTCCTTGGTGGCTTCCCTTCCGACAAACTGAATCACCCAAAGGTTGTTGAGTATGTCCACAATGAGTGGATGTGGCATGGTGTATACCGTTCATCCTCAAGGTGGAGGCCAAGGCGACAAGTTGAAGGGTGCCAAGCAGGGCACCAGGAAGGGTGACAAGAAGGGGAAGTGTTTTAACTGCAGGAAGGAAGGCCACTTTGCAAGCAATTCTTCCAAGAAGAAGCCAGACCAGTCGTAGTGGGGCGTGAAGAAGGACGAGCAGACCCTCCTGGCATAAAACTTTACCAACTTGAAGAGTCTGAGAGTTACCCCCCTTGACTCCCGATCACACCGCCACATACAATACAGCAGGGTGGAATTCATCACCTACGGCGCCTCGGAGAGATGCATGATGGTGGCCAATGGCAAAACAGAGGTGGCCGCCAATGGCAAAACAGAGGTGGCCACCGATTAGGGGAATTCCCGCATTGAGTCAATGGTGGATAGAAAATCTGTCACAAGCACAATCCACAAAGTGCTCCTCATGCCCAACTTTGGGACAAACTTACTCTCTGTCAGCTGCCTCACCGAGAAGGGACATGCTCTTCACAAAAAGGAGGCCTTCATCCACAATGAGGGAAAAGGCGAGGTCATTGCGCATGCCAAGAGGGAGGACAAATTGTACCTACTGTGTGCCGAGATCCTTAGCAGCCAGACGGGGTTCGACGCCACCAACCTTGCAACAAAGGATGAAGGAGACATGAACCTGTGGCACCATCGACTTTGCCACATTTCTCCATCAACAGTGAAGGAGATGGCGAAGAGGGAGCTGGTCTGAGGTATTCAAATCAGGAGTCTTGATGTAACCAAGGAGACCGTGTGCAAGCCATGCGTTTTTGGCAAAGCAACGCGGCAGCCGTTCATGGCCAAGGGGATGCGTGCATCGACAAAGTTAACAGTGGCACACACATATTTGTGTGGATTGCTTGAGAGCTCCTTCATGGAGCTCACTGCTTCCTCCCCTTTATTGACAACCACAGCTACAAACTCTACCTCTACCCCATAGAGCAAAAGAGTGAGGTCCTTGCATGCATGCACGAGATTGTGGCAAATGGCGGGCGACAAACAGAGTTGAAGGTGAAGGCGCTTCAGAGCAACAACGGCAATGAATATGTGGCCTGTATTGGGTGCATGAAGAACAAGGGGATTCAATGGAAGAAAAGAACTCCACACTTCACACAGTAGAACGGCGTCACAGAGAGGAAAAACCACATAATACTCAAAATGGTCCGTTCTATGTTGAGCAACACTGGGCATGCACGACACTACTGGACAGAGGCAGAAGAGACAGTGGCGTACATCATGAATCTCACAATAACCAATCTGCTAAATGACAAGGAGACCAAGGCATGGAAGATGCCACAAGAGGTGAGGAGAGGGAGGAAGACGGCAATGGATTACCTCCGCACATTTGACTGCATTTCACATGCGGTAGTGCAGGTACATGAGGGGCGGAACAGGCTCAACTTGCATACACTTTGGTGTATTCTTCTTGGGTATGAGAGTGGCAGCAAGTCATATCAGCTCTTTGACCGAAGGAGGTAGCAGATTGTACAGAATTGTGCCGTCATGTTCCATGAGAGCATCTGTTGGAAGGAAAATGAGGCAGGTTTCTCAAAGAAGGAGGAGTTACTTCTTCTCCTTGAGGGGGAGACATAGAAGGACGTGAATGACGGTGATGTTTGCATAGAAGCTCCAACCAGAGAGGATCGTCCAACGGGTGGGCGAGCAGTAGAATCTGTTCCGGCGAACTCGGACAAGGAGTCCGAAGCATCAGAGCTGGACGACAAGGCAGGGAGTCAGCCTGCATCTCCACGATCTCCAAGAGAAAGGGAGCATGCACCAGGAGAGCACGGCACCGAGAGGGGACAGCAGTAACAACAGCTGTCTTAAATAGCCCTGAGCAAGCAGCCGTGTGTGCCGAAGGAAAAAACGGTGCAATGCTGCCAAGGGCATTTGGACTGGGTTTGCACAATCATTCTTCACGCAAGAGGAGCCAGTGAAGGAGGCATTGTAGCTAAAGGATGGGGCTGAGTGGGAGGAGACTATAGTCTTTGATCTTGCCTCCCACAAGGGAAAAGTCACTTGGGAGCTGGTTGATTGGCCGGAGGATGAGAGCTTGTTCCAAAAGACCCACTCTCCAAGTGGGTCTTTTGGAACAAGCTCACGAGAGAGAGGATGGTGGAGCGATACAAGGCTGGTGGTGAAAGTGTATGACCTTCACACCAGTGGCCAAGTTTGCCTCCATATACACCATCCTTGGTGGTAGCTGCACACGACTACCAAATCCAACAAATGGATGTGAGATCTGGATTCCTCTATGACGACCTGGACAAAGGGTTCTACATGGAGGTGCTGGAGGGGGTGGATGCGCCACAAGACAAGGTGTGCCAGCTTCGCAAGGCGCTCCATGGACTTAAGCAAACTCCGCTCATGTGGTACCTCATGATGGACGATTTCATGGGTGAGCTTGACTTCAAGCATTGCGAGGCGGATCACAGTGTGTACGTGCACAGGCAGCCAAGGCTCTACCAATTTTTTGTCTTCTATGTGGATGACCTCATCCTTGTGTCTTCGGATGAGGAGGAGCCCAAGAACCTGAAGCAACAGCTTGGCGGCCGGTTCAAGATGTCGGACATGGGCGAACTTGACTACTACCTAAGCATCGCAATCATGAGGGACCGTAAAGCATGCACACCCAAAATGGGACAAGAAGAATATGTGCAGGAGGTGCTCCGCCACTACAACATGGAGGAGTGTAGCCGCATCTGTATGCCTATGACAATGACATGTGAGCTAAGCTCGATTATGGACCCTAGCATGGAGGACGAGAAGGCGGAGATGGCTGGAGTATCGTACCAGTCCACAGTCAGCAGCATCATGTACGCCATGGTGCCAACGTGGCCTGATGTTGCCTTTGCGAAAGGACAAGTGAGTTACTGTGTTGTTGATCCCGGACCACAATATTGGCAAGCAGTCAAGAGAATCCTCCACTACCTGAAGGCGACAAAATAATCACAGCTTGTGTTTGGAGTGGGAGCCCGGACTGACTCCCTTGAGTTGGTTGGCTACTCCGACGCTGAATGGCAGGCAATGTTGACGACCACAAATCAACATGAGGCTATGTCTTTGTGCTTGGTAGCGCAACGGTGTCTTGGACAAGCCGGAAGCAGGAATCTACTGTATTGTCCAGCACTGAGGTGGAGTAAATCACGCTCGCAGATGCCGCAAAGGAGGCGCTATTGCTTCGGCAGTTTTTAAATGAGATTGGATTGCCTCAGAAGGAGCCAACATTGCTCAATGTTGACAACATGATTGCGATGAGCTTGACCAAGAGCCATGTGCTACACTAGAGGACAAAGCACATAGAGTTCCAACACCATTTTGCACGTGACCTTGTTTCGAAGGGTTATGCTGTGCTTGTGCGCTACGGCACGATATACATGCTTGCTAATGCCATGGCCAAGGCTCAGCCCAAGGACATGCATGATGCTTCGTGCATGGAGCTTGGGATTTCCCAAGCCTCTTGAGTTGCAGGTTCAGCATGGACAGTTGCGATGTGTGATGTGCAAGGGGGAGATTTTTGGAGTTGAACTCCTCATGATGGAAGCACTGAATCTAAAAATGAACTCCAAAAATATATGCCCAAGCGACTAAGTGCTTGAAGGTGTCTACCTCTTAAGGCAAGGGCCCGGGTTCAGGCTTCATGACTTGAATTTCTGCCTTGTCTTAAGGAAGGTGGAATGTAGGTTCCAGGAAGCTAGCTCAACTTGTACAGATCCTCTCAAAGTTTCCATAAGGCAATGTGAAGGTCCAAAAAGGTGGCACACCTTCTAGAAGGGATAGCTTGTTCTACAAGACATCTGGAGGTGTCCGTGTCCTCTAGATACCTTCCCAACTACTAGAAGCAAGCTGAGAAATCTATGAAGGGATAGAAGCTTCTTGAGAAGGGAAAGAATGCCTTCCTAGGTGGGGGAAAGGACATGTCCGTACCCACATGATGAGCTGATAAATGGATACGCCTAATTGGCTCTATGATGTACTTGCCGATAACCACACGATCCAACATGAAATTTGCTGTCAACCTCATTGCACATTTTTCCTCATGTAAGAGCCCTCGCGCGGCTGTACGAGTGGTACAAGACGTGGTTTCCACACCGTACCTCGGACCCTACTTTCAATGGCAGTGTTCTTGGTAGTTGACGGCTACATTGATAGTGACTAGGCATGGTATCCTGATGGGCACAGTTGGACATGCTACATGTTCCTTCTAGGTGGCACCGGTATTTCATGGCGTAGTGGCAAGTATGGCTACATTGCACGTAGCTCATCATAGGCTAAGCATGTTCAACTAGAAACTGGGGCTATTAAGGCGGAGTGGCTGTAGTGTTTTTTTTTCTGAGCTGCATGAGTCTAGACCTTGCATCATTCAGCAATATGAAAAACATGTTTCTCTTGCTATTGCAAAGAACTATGGTGTTTTTCATGCACACACAATGTACTTTGTTATTGAACATCACTGTTTTCATGTTCTTGGATTTATGCCCAATCACCCCAAATCAATACACTTGCTAATACGAGCATGAGAGAAAAACATATGGTGAGGATCCTTCTATGAAAGAAACCTAGAAAATGGACAATGTTTCTAGGATGTTTCATGTTAGACTCAAGTTCATACATAGTTATGTGAAAATGAACACTTGAATGTCCATGACCTTTCTTCACAATAGGGTTTACTGAATGTATCACAAAAATAATTTTAATGTATACAATGTCTTGAAACTACTTAATCATACCTTTGCTTCAATTGATGTATACGTTGTGCACATTTTACATTTTGTGCTATTTGTGTAGTATTGAATCCTTACCTACATTGCACTGAACTCTGCACAGGCATAACGTGGAAGGATACCGTGTGTGCGGGATAGTCCGACACTTGATGGGCTGGTCAATATTTCATCTGCTAACTATGGATCGTCTCATCGACGTGATACTACTCGAGTCTGCTCCCCCCTCCCCCTCTCCCATTGGAAAGTGTACTAGGGTGGTGTATTGGACATTGTATCTGGAGAAGCCTTCTTTTTTTTAACAGTGCATTGGGAGGCAGGTGCGGATATGTTGATACACAAGTCCAAACATACATCTTTTTCCCTGATACACTCCTCAATATAGTTCACCGATACAACCGGAGGTTTTTTGGGGGTCGAGGGAGGGAGGGGGGGTACTTCAGGTCCCGTTGTGGTGGGATTGAAGTACAGTTAACTGTTAGCATACAACCTTATAGCTAGTTATGTAGATGATGCAAAAGACGTCGGATGCTTGAAATTGATGGCTTACAAGTACTTATTGTAGATGTACACAATTATGTTTTTTTCATGTCTACAATATACACTCCCAGCTACACTCCCGCAATACACACGTCCACTTTGGGGAGGGGGGGTTCTTGTATCTCGAACCCCCCCCTCCTTCCCAGCACATGAAAGTGTATTAGGGTGGTGTATTGGAGAGTGTAGGTGGGAGAGCCTTCATTTTTAAACTAGTGTATTTGGAGGGAGGTGCGGACTTGCCGTTACACGAGTCCAAAAAACCTTCGCTCTCCCAATGCACTCCTCTATACACTTCCCCAATACACTAGAGTGTTTTGCAGAGGGGGGGGGGGAGGGGATCCACTTGGATCCCGTTGTGGCGAGGTCAAAGTACACTGAATTTTTTGTGTACAGTCTTGTAGCTAGTTATGTCAAGAAAACGAGAGCCGCCGGATGCTTGAAATTGACGGCTTACAAGTACGTGATCAAAATGTACACAAGTTTTTTTTTCCCTTTCTAACAGATACACTCCCAACTACACTCCCGTAATACACTTGTCAACTTTGGAGGGGAGGTCCTTGTTTCCGGGCCCTCCCCCCCAGTAGTTGAAAGTGTATTGGGGTGGTGTATTAGAGAGTAGCTGGGGAAAACCCTCTTTTTAAAAGTAGTTTTTTTGGAGGGAGGTGCGGACCTTCCGTTACACAAGTCCAAAAAAACCTTCTTCCTCCCAATACACTCCCCAATACACTTACCCAATGCAATAAAGAATTTTGCAGGGGTAGGGGGATGCACTTGGGGTCCCATTGTGGCAAGGTCAAAGTACACTGAACTGTTTGTGTACAGTCTTGTAGCTGATTATGTAGACGAAGTGAGAGACATCGGATGCTTGAAATTAGTGGCTTACAAGTACTTAATGTAGATGCACACAAGTCTATTTTTTTCCTTTCTACCAGATACACTCCCAGCAATACTCCCACAATACACTCGTCCACTTCGGGGGGGGGGGAGA
>SZWC01015414.1:30395-51261 GCA_023375785.1 Penium margaritaceum | reverse complement strand
GCGGCGGTGTTTGCGGTGACGGCAGCCATTGTGCTGGATGAACGACCTGAGACGACTCGTGAAGTTAAGGTGGAATAGGCGTTAACTCGGCGCGCGCGACGAGAACAAACAATGCGGATCGAGCGGGGGACTAAGTGGCTTCCACGAGTCGAGGCATAAACAATGTAGGGGCGGCTGGCAGAAGGAAGAAGGAAGCCGAGCAGCAGCCCTGGTCGGCATCTCCGGCCAGCGCGTTTGCGAATTCGTGTGCGCAGCAGGCACGAGCAGCAGCTGCTGCACGTACGCACCAGCACAGGGACAAACTGCCGTCTGCTACTCCAGCAGCATTAGCGGGCAAGGAATTGTCGCCCACATCCGTCTGCTTCTGCGCAGAAAACCGGAAAGTTCTGAACGCAGCCGGAATTTACGGCCCGAAGGCTGGGGCGAAACCAAAAACAACAGGTGTGCAAACTTTCCGGCGTTGTGCGCACAAACTTGTCGCGAGCAGAAAAACGACTGGGAGTAGAGAGCCGGACGTTGTGGGAACAACTTTTGGGCTGCGGTCCAGCTTTTGCGGCACGAGCGATCGGTGGGTGCTTGCGTGGCTGTGAGGCAGCCAACCAGCGAAGCTGGTCAGAAGGGCTTAGAATCCAAGATCGACAGTCCTGAACAGATCCTAGATGGGTTTATTTTTCACATCTGGTCGTGACGGACTGAGGCAGGGGGGCTACCTCAGCACCCAAAGGCACCCAGGCATTGAACCCAGCCCCCCAACTGCAGATTTTACGCCGATGAGGAGTAGAGGTGGGGGCGTCTCCACGGAAGGTTGAATATGGAAGAGAGGCAAAAAATTCATCATTGTTCTTTGATGAGGAAGTTGCATGATCGAAAAAGTTGAAACTCCTTGAAAGGATTTCAAGCGGATTCTTGCATTCTTACATTTGGGGGCCGTGAATGTAGAGAAAATCAGCCAGATGTGTTGTTTCAAGACAGAGGAGAAGATATACATTGTCCGGGGAGTTGGAGAAGTGCTGGGTTTTGCCAATTACTCCGGTCAGATGAGGTGGACGAGCGTCGATCGAATACAGAACGACGCTTAGTTGAATGGAAGGGGGTCAAAGGGACCAAGGAGCAGTTCAATAGGTTTTGGCCTCTTTTTTAGGAAGGACTGAAGGACTGGAGATAACTCATGAGAAAGGCTAAGGAGTTTCGGGCAAGGTAAGAAAAAACGATTCACATTCATGAACCAGGTCCTGTGGGCTACGAGGATGGAAAGCTTCAGTTATTTAATCATAGTGTATTCATAGAAATAATTGACATAAAATTGATTGTGTTTTCACCGTAAGGACTGCCAAACAAAAGCGACGGAAGCCATGAACTCGCAGGAGTCGCATACAACTTGAAGCAAGCGAGGGAGGGATGGGTTAATTGATGAGAGGGAACCTCTAGGCGTCCCGGGGATACAGCGAAGAGTCAGATTGTTTCTCACAAAGACAGGGGTAAGCATGGGCCATGGATGGCGGTGAAGGGAGAGGGGCGACCAAATTTGGAGTGCTTAGGGGGAGGCCACCAAAACAGGGGAAGAGAAAAAAACCATAGGACGTGGGAGACTAATGACGACATGGATTGTGAAGAAGTGCGCGAACCGGAGGGTGCGAGGTATGGAAACACACGAGTGGAGGATGCGGCACCATGATAGAGGAATAGATTGAAGAATGTCTGTGACAACCCTCTGATGTGCTGGTGTGAAAGAGGAGTGGTTGGTGAAGAGATCTTCCAGTGTGATTTTACGTTAGAGGAGTTGAAGTTCAGCAGGTGGCCAATGGGGGAAGAATCTTCCTTGAGGATGTAACAGTTGTATGGTTCATATTCACATGTTCATTGTTTCATCCTCCTTGAGGATAAAACAGGTGTACGCGTCGTAAGAAAGTGGCCTGGAAATCACGTTCTGAGGTTATAATCTGTTTGAAGAGGTATTTCCATCAGAGGTGAATGGCCTTAATGAATTTTCTCCCTTTGATTGTAGGCGACGGTGGCTAGCAGCCTACTTCAGTACAAGGCAAGCGCAATAGCGCATAAAGCAGTAGTTATCCAATGAGGAAAGGTGAGTTTTGAAAACTAGTCTTCATGTTAAATAATGACGGAAGTATTAAACATAGCTTTGTATTCAAGATACTAAATCTTGGCACAAGACGCATTTCATATCTTTTCAATAAAGGAGATTATGTCAGCCACATTGCCGTTGCAGATGTTAAAAGGGATAATTCAAGTTTTGGTGAAATGGGTCAAGAGAGGATCAACCCATTGTTCTTGCAACATGAAGTGAAAGAGTGAAGCACAAAAGTTTAATCAATCTTTGTGAAGAAGATTGAGGATTGAGGAGGCTAGTGAAAATATCAAAAGTCTGGAGGAAAGTTTGAGAAATACAGACATGACGAAGATTTGTACACGCTTGTAGAGCGGTTGTAGTCAGGTGGACACAACTAAGCATCTCTCAGTTGTTTCTTCTTTCCCATGGAACAATGTGTTTGGCACAAAGAGATCACTCATCGAACCTCATGACATGGAGAACCTCATCCAACTTTTCCCATATGTAGAGGACAACACATGTTGCTTGAGAAGGCAATGACGTTGTTTTGTTGAAAGGGTCAGTTTGAGGAACCATATGTCGGGAGAGGAGGGCAGATAAGGAGGCCAACCATCTCCTCATCTGATGAAAAGAACACCCGGGCCACTTGCTTACCCTCAAGGTGTCATCCTTTAGCCCAATGGTGGGCGCAAAGGGTGAATTGAATGGGATCAGGTTTCTCAAAGGACGATGTTGGTTGAGGAGAGTGAAACTTCTTGATTGGAGGACTTCTGAGGTTTCCAGATAGATAACTTCCTACAAAGCTAGTTTACGCTCATAGGTTCACCCCTTAGTGCTTTGACCATCTTGACCATGTTGGTTGCAAAATCTAGACTGACCTATGCTGACTCGCGCATAAGCTTTACGTTTGCCTGGGTCACTTATTGGATTAGCGAATCCAATTTAATTGTATGGGTACGGTGTACCTTCAACACACCTTGCCATGTCACGCGATGCAATGTGCTGTACACTATGATGTGTCATGTCCCGTGTGTATCACACTGCTAAGGTGAATGGTTGGAAAGGGGACGCCGACTCAACAAGGTTCAGAACCAAGCCTCGTCGCTGATCTGTTTCCTTTCGGAAAGTCATCCTTTCTCAATCTCTCTAGTCCTCATCCTCCTCTCCTCTTGATCTCGTTACCCACAATACATTAAGAGCCACCTTCCTCACGTTGTTCCTTAACATAGTTCTAGAGCAGTTCTCCAGGATAATTGCAGTGTCCTTACGAATTTTCGGGAGGGCTTCCACAAGTTGTTCCATCTCCATTATGACCGTGATGGAGAGTCGTTGGGTTTAACCAATGTTTTTCTCACAAAGCAAAGGTGTATTCCATGAGCTCTTTGTCCCTTACAATGTTGTAACCTCACCTTCATGAAGCAAGTTGCAAACCCTGTCAGGCAAGCTGTTGTTCAAGCACTCAACCTTGCTCTTTTCGCGAGTATGTGAAGAACAGAAGACTCCATGATAACAAAAATAGACAGTAGGAAACCAGCGGTGGGATTGATAAAGTCACCGCCACGATTTGATAAAACAAATCTCACAATCTGGTGACAACCATGATCCGTCTCGATAAGCCGCGGTTTTCCTTATGTGATCCACATCACTCTTCATGTGAAGTAGGAAAACCAAGGGGAAGCGAGAGTGATCGGCTACAAGATACTAGACATCACCGTGGAATTCGATAGGAAATGGTCCCATGAAATTGGCATGGATAAGAATGAGGGGTTCAGGGGCATGGGACACAAACATGGAGACTGATGCATATCGCCTTGCACGCACTCCAAGAAGCAATAGCAAAGGTAACTTCCAAGTTTTGGACCAATTACTCGGTGATGGTAAAGCATACCGTGGATGGAGGTAGAGTGCATGTAGCAAAGGCTGCAATAGACCATGTGTGTACTTTAGAGACCCAAAGGCAACTATACATGCACAACACCAATGACGGCTTTAGAGGCTGAACACTGAAGCACACTCCAGAGCTTGTGACAACACAGACCATGAAGCACGAGACCTCCAAAGGACCACAAGGAGACTTTGCTAACACCACAAGATGTGGCTGTTTCCAAGCACTGAGTGTCGAGAAAAGTGACAGAAGACACAGTGCATTCAAGTGTAGTCACAAAGAGCACGTTGGGAAGGAATAGGTATCCTGTATAACAAACAAAAGAATGCACAACACCAACACAATGGAAAGGTATAATTTGACCCAACCAAATCACGAATGACATGCATGCATGTATGGTAGACAATACGGATGTTACCAGCAAACGTCAACGATGCAAACAGAACTTGTGACAGTCTTCAACAAATGACCTAGAACTACGCAATGCACAAGTGGGTGCTAAAACTTGGTACAACACAACAATCTAGCGAAGGTAACAGGAGATGGGAGGGTGTACACGAGTCCAGACTCGCGATTCTAGGGTTTCGAATTGACCCCCGAGTCCGAGTCCACACTGGGACTTGGACTCGCGAGTCTCAGCCCAGACTCGCGAGCCCAGCATGTTCCGCAGGTTCCTACCACCTGCTTCATCATGTGACCATTTTTGTTTTTTTGCAGGACATGGTTATAAGTGTTTCCCTTGGCCCTTGAATGTCAGCACATAGAAAGAGCCCATGTGGCAGCACAGATAGGTAGGTATTGCCCATGGTACACCCTCGGACCATGGGCTTGGAATAGCAATACAGACAGCCACCCATGTCTTCAGTTCAAACATGTGGAGAACAACAAGTTGCTTCATCTGTGGCAGTTCATTGCAGCAGTTTCACTTCCACATGGTCCGCCAAGGAAGAAAAACGAAGTGTGGTTCTTAGAACATGAAATAAAAACAATTCAAAAGGACACAACATGTAGGATCAGAGATTTCAACGATTTCCTGGTTTGCTAAGCCTAGGCATTCTCTAGCCTACCTCCAGCACATCATCAGAATCGTCCTCCCCACCCTCCAGTCCATCTTTTCCCGGATCAACCTCAAAGAGCCCATCATTATCATCCTCGTATGCGTTATTTTCCTCTGAGGAGGAGGAATAATCACTTGTGTCTTTCTCTTTGTTGGCCTCCATATCTGACACTCCAGCATCTCCTTCTGGTTGTTTGCGTCCGTCTGTCAGATCCTGGACCGCCTTCAATGCTTTCCTGAAAACATGTGCAAGGCCATAAACAATAAGGGTATCCATTAGGCGGATAGTTAAACACACTGTCAACAGAACACACAACCTGAAAACAGAAACCAGAGATGCAAATGAACATACCTTGCACCCCGCCGAGTGGCATTCTCCTTCTCCTCAATCTCCATGGGCACTTCAGCCACGATGCCTTTTTTGCACAGCTGGGAAGTCTTACAACACTGGATCATTGATCCAGGTATTCAAGCAGAGCAGTTCCTTTACTGTGATTTGTGAAAGAGTGTGTCGGAAGTCTGTGACCACTCTGCCACCCAATGAAAACATACGTCTGAAGGTGTGCTTATTGCTGGTACGACGAGCACATCCAGAACAACTAGTGCAAAGGTTGGGAATTTTACCTCGTGGTTCTTGTAAAACTTGAGCACGTCTCACTTCCTTCCACCACTAGCACTCTTCTTGTGCTCCTCCACCTCCACCTCAAGTGGTGTCTGGCACCACCACCTGCACCTCTGCTTCTGGCTCCTCATACAACTCGTCCACGGGGTCCTGCAAGGCAGCCTCGAGCACACTCTGTCGCTTCTGCTTGCCACACCCTTTCTTTGCTGCTGTCGGCTGCTGTTGGCTGCTGGTCACTGTTGCCGTGGTGGTCAGAGTGCTGCTAGACTCTGCCATATCCTCATCTTCTTGGTCACCCATGGCTGCTTCAGCAGCCCCCTTGGCTGTTGCTGCAGCTTTGGCTGCATTTGCTTCTACTCTCCACCTCTCTTGCACGCATGTCAAGTATGACCTCATGAACTCGAGGACCTTGACCTCGAGCTCCACACTAGACTTGATTCCCAACAGCTGCAGAAAAGGCACAAGGTGAAAGTTCGCAATCAGAAACCATGCAAGCAGAGACCATACAGCACAACAACCCCCAAACAGAAACACCCTTCACCTTGTGGAAGCGCTCAAAGTACCGAGATTAGAACCATGGATCCACTACGGTGGCCACCACGTGACGAATCGTGGCCTTCTTTACGTACTTGTCCAGTTGCACATGAGCACACACACCAGAGAACTAAGCTTATACAATAGCAAGCTAAGAATACACATGAGGAAGCTGAGCATACAGAGCATAAAGAAGTTGAGTAAACACACAAGGCAGCTTAGCAAACTGAGCACACACATGAGGATGCTGTGAACATACATCAGAAACGGAGCATAAAGAAACTGAAGAAGAGAAAACAGTGCACCTTGTCGGTGTAGTCGACAAAACCCGGCTGCAACGTGATGAGCAACCTGTCGGTGCAGTCCAGCGACCGCATCTTCTGCTTCTTCTCCACAGCTTTTGCGGCCTTCACGTGCCACTTGAAGAGCTTATGCACGATTTTGCTGAAGAAGGAGAGCACGAGGGACAGCGTGGGATACTGTTGCCTGTTGATGTTGTCCGTGAAGCTCTTGAAGGGCTTCAAGATGGCAACCACCATCCCGAGCAGCTCTCAACCCTGCTCATTCGGTATTAGGGTAAGATTGCGTGATGGAAACCACCTAGTTTGTGTATCAAGGTGGAGGGACAGATAGCTCACCCTGCGAGTCTGGTATGCATTGATGAGCGAGTGCTCCCGCTTTGCCGAGTGGCTCACGTGGTTCACAATGTCCCTGGCTGCCCGCATCCACCTCCTCCATAGCAATCAAATCCTTCACAACAAGGTTCAACACGTGCACAATGCATCTGATGTGTCCATCATTTGTGTAGTGGTTGTTTTGCAACACCAAAAAGTTATCGACGACGCTGTCATTGACAGTGTTGTTTTCCATTGTCAAACAGTAGATCTTCTTCCACGCACCATACTCCTTCAGGAAAGCCGAAAAGTGGTCAAAGACAATGGCAGCAGAGGCATCCTCTGAGCAAGACGGAAATCCCAAGGCAACGCTCTGTAGTTTCCAGTCAGCAATCCAGTGGCATGTCACACATAGGTACTTGTGATTTGCGTCACTTTGCCACCCATCCATCCTGAAAGACACCCTGGACACAAGCACTACAAACATCTTGTGCGACCTTTTCCAGAAAGGAGTGGCACATGACTTGATGATCCGGGAGAGAATGATTCTACCCGGCAAGATGGCAAATGGGTTGCAGTGCAGGAAGGCTATCCTTAGCCAAGTGGACTCCGTGCTCAGGAATGTTATGCTTTTGTCCACAACATGCTTCCAGATGTAAGACTGGAAGTATCTCTTGTTGAAAACCAGCCCTACCTCCACAGCACCCCGAGCAACCATGGTGTTGTACCGTCCATGTTAGCAGCTGTTGTGGTAACCTTCTTTGTTGCATTCAGCAGGTTTTGTTGAGCCTCCAAGCCCTTGAGCTCCTTCCACTACTCATGATGTCCCTTCCTCACATGTTTCCACATGCTTGACGTGTTGCTATTGCTCAAGGCAAACATCCCCTTCAGTCTTCTCCGAGCAGGGCAAAGCGTACATGCAGCCTGCGGTTGATCCGCAATCACCACGTCGGTCATCACGTTCCAGATCACGCTGGGCTTTTGCTTCCATATATCCGCATGGATCTATGGATCTATACATTCATGGGCGTTAAGTGTTGCCTGAAGATGAGAACCCCGTGGCTTGGAAGCCGAATTTCTAGGGGCTTGCTGCTGCTGCAGCTGCTGCTGCCGTTGCGTCTGTACTTGAGCCATGATTGTTGTGGGTGGAACCAAGCCTCAGCCAGGTGAAACCCGAACGGGTGGAGCGACGGATGAAACCCTAGTCATCGATGCAACGTGCACCGAGAGGTGTAGCGTGCACCGAAAGGTGCAGCTTGCAACACTTACACAAAAAGTGAGCGCGTGTGCTTGAAACCCTAGGACTATGGTCGAGGGTTCGGTCACTCCTAAGGATTCACAGGGGTGACTGACCGAACCAATGAGAGACCCCGGGGTCTCTCATTACCGATCTGATTTCCGGTACGCGCAGAGGTCAAACTGCACATCGACTGATTTCCCGCTCCCCTACCATCCCCCTCCCTTCCCTCCCCCCTGGACTCGCGAGTCCAGGACTCGCGATTCCGCGGACACTGGCGGCGAAGGACTCGGACTTCCGAGTAGGGTCTCGAGTTTGGGTTTTGGTGTGCACCCTTATTTGTTTCCAGGCAAGCGACCAAACAATATAGGAAAGCCACCAGAAAATAGTGCTCAATCCAACCATAATATGAAATAGAATGAGTGAATGATGCTTCCCAAATGGCTATAGCCAACTCAGAATAGTGACCTATAGAACCAAAAACAAAAATCACACCGGAGGAGAGGTTTGGGGATTGGAGCTGATGAAGCGATGGTATCACATGACTTGATACAAGCTGGTGGGACTTAGACAAGTGTGCAACCAGTATGATTTCTACTGTCGAGACGAGGGCATTCAGACGACAAAGNAAAAGAAGGTGGGAATTCTCCACACAAGAAGGATGACAGAGCGTAGTGCAAGGACGGCAGCTTAAAGAATGTAGGATCCTAGAGAGACAGCTCCCACATCAACCAAGGTGGAAGTACCACTACCAGTGCCATGCCGCAGACATAGCTGCAAGAGGTAGAACACATGGGAGGCAGAGGAGATGGAGGGATAGATGAAAAAACCCCAAAATTTGAAGGAAGAAGGCTTCTCAAAGAATCAAGATAGACTACCATTTTCTTTGGTGTTGATGGTGGAGAGGAGAATGTAGAAGATAGAAAAAATTCTAGAAAAAACTTAAGAAGAAGGACAAGAAATGTAAGAAGATGTACACCTTGAAGAATGTTGAATTCAAATTGTTTAAGTGGCATGTTTAAACTCGACAAAACTGAAGGGGTGGTAACTCCGATCATTAGTCTCATTCATTTATTTCTTTTTAACAAATAGCTTCTATTCTTGAATGTTCGAGCCCATTTTTTGAGCGGTTGAATGCTTGTTTTAGGCGCAAACGACGTCAAGCACGTCGGATGGCAGATTTGGTCGGTACGTGTGCACTGGACGGTAGTGTCTGGCTCTGCTCAACGTTGTTCATGCATGCACTTCTATGTTGTATTCATCTACGAGTCAGGGTCAGTCTGCCCACCCACACACCTGTTGTCAAATGAGCAAGCATCTCCTCCATGGACCGTTTTCTCGTTAAGGTGATACCCGAGGAGCGGACACGCAGCCTTGTTGAAGCCCACGGGAAGAGCCCACCTCCATGTCCCATAATGCCGCATTGTCTTCTTGGACATCCGCGCAAGGTCAATATCTTGACCATGCATGACACAGACGAGAAAAGGCCATCCCTGGAGCTTGCCTGCACCAGCATCCATGCTGTTTCTTCCCTCCAACAGCGCTCTGGTTATCGCACAGACCGAGACACAGCAGCACATCAATGAGAATCCATGCATGACTCGGGATGCCACACCTCATACCTGGCACTACACCCTTGGTGCAGGGCCCTTCCCTTTGACCATGAACAAGGACACGGTTCATGAGACCCAGTCTGCCCATTTTGCGTGGTGAACCCCGTCCTCTGTCCTCCAACCATGGCTGGAAAAGGGAAATGGCATGTTGACGACGCCCCAAAGCCCGCAGCTCCGACATCTTGCCACCTGAGGGTGCGTTCTTCCTCTCTTCTCATCTCCAACGGCTATCTACCCTCGGGGCAGAAGCCACATCCCTTACCCGACTTTGGCTTCAAGGAGGCTGAAAACCCACCTGCGCAATGTGCACCATCTTTCGTCTACTGGGGGGCCTTGTTAACCCTTATCAGGATATTGGCAAGCTGCTGAAATCCAGGCAAGAGACACATAGCCATGGCTGTCAGCGGCTAGGATTTTTTTTATGATGAGATTTAGCCGGCCTCTACCACCCCTCAAGGACTCATATTCCAATAACGTACACGAGTCCTTGAATTTTGTGGGTGGGTTTATTTTCCATCACATTTGCAGCCCACAATTCAACGTCTGTCTCAAGCAGGGTACTTTTGACAGTGACTCTACAATCTCTGCTCTTATTATGTGGGTTGGAAGCTAAACTGATTGACATGTAGAAGATGTGGGTCTTATGTGTTGTAAGGAGGCGGGAAAAATGAGCATTAAAATGAGATTGAACCACATCTTCTATACAAGTATTGAGTAGATATATATCTTGTTGAGAATCAAGGCCTGGGAGCTTAGTTCAAGGAGTCAGAATGTTCATATGTGACTACTTGCAGAGAGTGGCCGGCTCGAGAAACTTTGCAAAGAAGTTGGGAGCTTCAAACTCCTTGGAAGTAACCTATCCCGGCCGCACCAAGAAGCACGTATCTAGCCCATTTCTTACCCAATATCCCTATTAACCGCTTTGGTTGGCCATGCCACTGGCTTATTACTCTGCACCTTCTACCCTATGGCCCTGCTTCTTTTTCATCATCAATCATTTGTTGTTCTGCCAGCAGGAGACCTGTTGGACCTCGAGGTCGCCCGCCAGGATAAACGTTTGTTGAACAACTGGCAAAAAATAATAAAATCCAAGGACCACATATGGTCTTTTAATTCAAGGACCTTGTGGCATAATCCCCTTTCTTTCATCTCGCCTTTTTCGTGCTCTGTCCTCTCCTTTCCATGTTTTCCCATCAAACTCTGTCCCTCTCGCACTATGGATACCTCAACCTCATGTCCTCTTGCCCTCTTCCTCTCAGGTCCTCACCATCGTTTTCTTGTCTGGTGAGTCGCTCGAAGTACATATCTCGCTCGATTTCGGGAGTATTGATATCGGCCATCAGTCTGGTCGTCAACCGAGAGCATCCACAAGATTCATTTTCAGGCCGGTACTTGATACCATGGTCGAAGTTGGACTCTAAAAACTTCATCCATCTAGTCTGTCAATGGCTGAGTCTTGATACATTTACCGTCGTGGTGGTTGGTGCAAAGGACACATCATCGGCATTCCAAGTAGCCACTTGTTGAAGGCATGCATGACCACAGGAATTTCTGTTTTGTGCACTACATGATTCAATTCAAGCCTGCACAGCTTAAGCGATATGTGTGCAAATGGTTGCTCTCCATTGCCGTTGACTTTGAGGAGAACCACTCTAATTCCTTGACAACAGGGTCGTCAAAGAATGGCCAGAATGTATTGTTCATCACGGCCCTGAATATGGCAGAGTGTTTGTGAGTCCAAACGACACCATAAATTTGACGTGCTCATATTACCGTTTTCGGAACATAGTCTTCTTGATGTCTTTATGTGGTATAAGGATCTGCTAATGACCATACCGCAAGTAGATAATTCTTATGGTTTGGGCTCCGTAGAGTTGATGAAAGTTTTCTTTGGCACAAGGGAAAGGGTAGCAGTTCTTGAACATTGTCTTGGACACTATTATCTTATGAATGAGTGGAAAGCACGGAGTTCCGTGCGTATTGCGACCAAGGCCAAGTAGGGGGATTCATGGGAGCATTTGACCGTGTCATGTCCTACAACAACTATGACAACCCTATCACTACATCACTTGTCGCAATGAGCGCATAACACATCACTGAGCAGGATGGCATGTACTGAATACGCATGAAGCACATCAACATTGAGCACGGTTGAGCAGGAGTGAACACATTTTCTGTGGCGCCGTTTTCATGACTAGAGTCGACATGCAGTAGGCGAGTTGCCTTCTCTTGAAAGAGCTTTGCAATGGGAAGTTCAAGATGGTGCATGCTGCTGGCCTTTAATCAGTGTGTGCTGATCTCGGATGACACATCCCCCTTCTTCATTGTGATTCCCTTTCACCAACACCTTCCTTGCGAGTGTTTTGATGTGAGCCGTTCCTATCTGTTTGCACACCTTATGTTGACCACTCAGCCGTGCCCATGCTCGTGCAGCTTCCTGATGCGGACCCAGCTGGTGCCGAGCACCGACGTGTGGTGGCCCCATCCAATAGCATCTGCCGGACAGCTGCCACGATGTCCCGACCTCTTGTTGGGGTGCTCTGCAGTTCCTCTGTACCCTTTGGAGTTTTTTTGGTGGACTTGCTTTTGAGCCCGATTTCCAGGTTATGCAATGTGTGTCCACCAACCGATACCAGACCTGTGCGTGTGACGAGTCGGAGCGTCCAAACTGAGATTATGCATTTTTCTAGGTTTAGATGGTGTTGCGTTTGGATGCCTGTGTGCAGAGTTATGGCAAAAACGATGAGATGGGTTGGGTTTTAAGATAAATTGACATAGCCGCGTGCATCACCCGCCATGCACCGTAGTGTGTGTTTATGTTTTGTACTTTTATATTTTATTCCTCACTACATTTCAAAGCTATTGAAGCTAATGAGACTTTGCACATCTCCCTAGCCTAACCCTTGCTGGTTCTTGCACCTCCCTACTTGCTGGAGCGTTAGTCGACTAGATGTGTCACCATGTTAGCCACAACAAGACTAGGAAGCTTTAGCAGCAGTAGCATCAACAGCAGTAGCAGTAGCTTCTCATGGTATCAGAGCAGCAAAACCCTTCTTGATATGCTACATCACAGAGAGGCAACAATAGTAGCAACATTGAATCACCACAGCAGCCACACACTGGGACCCGTTGCAACAGTCGTCAATAGAAGAGAAGTTTTCTCAAAATCAGCAGCATCAACATCACCACGCGACTGTTACAGTGGGTGGCAAAACCAGTAGTGGCAGCGTGAGTTACCGCCCCCATCATAGTAGTACCAGCAAGGGAAACGACAAGATGCAGCTGCTACGCCGAGCGACAGAAATTGCACTGAGTAATAGCAAAAACTTGTTTGGTTACGACCACGGGTATGAGAAATCAAAGGAGAAGCAACTTCTGGGAGTAGCTGGTGGCAGCGGCTGCAAGCAACAGCACCGAGCAGTGGCAGCGGAAGCAAGCGGTGCACAAGCATTGCACCTGCTATAATGCCAGTAGAAACAGTAGTAGTAGTAGCACTATAGCACCACCGCAACCGCAACAACTCCTACAGTAGTGAAGCAAAAAAAACGGCTGCGACATAAGCAGTACCATGGCAGTATTGGTCACGACTCCCACCTTGTGCAGTAGAAGAACTGTACAACAGCTACTATGTAACACTGCTACATGTTAGTACTGCTGTGCAGCAGCTACGCAACACCCGCACATTCGTGAGCAGAAGGTGACAAGGTCATCCCTCCTTCTCAGCCACGTGAAGTCTGCATGAGTCAACATGTTTTACTGGCAAAAAATGCTTGCAAAAACATTGCTGGCATGAGATACGCCTGTTTATAAAGTGGTGTTAACGTCATCACGAGGAATGCCAACGTCAGCAAATTTTGGGTCAAGACGTCAGTTTTTCCATAGTCTTTACTCCTCGAGAAATGCTGACGGTTTCCCATTTGGACCACTCTGGTTTTTGGATCCATACTGACCGGTACCCATGGTACCGGTCTGTGACAAAGGAAAGGGGCTAGCAGACCCCTCCTCCTCCTCCTCCTTGAGCATCATGAGCGCACGGTTGTAGTCACTTGCAATTGGCGGACTTCGCCAGATGTAGGATGAGATGCACCACAAGCAGTAGCGTCAAACCAACGTGCTGCAGGAGATCGTTGACTTACTGAGGAGGCATGCAAGAGCCTCACAGTAGATACCAGGGGGACCCATTGTGTTGCACTATTTGTTTAGTAGTCTACGCCCTACTCAGAGTCGCGCCCCCAGCACCCCTCATGACAGGTTAAGGCCTGGGATAAGGAGGAAATAGAGGATGACACACGTAAAGATGAGATTCGTGAGAGGATGTTGATGACAAAAGGTGACGATGGAGGTGGAGACGTAATGGCATGGCCACGAGGCATCATGTGATGTTGCCATATGCTCTGATACCATGTCAAAAAAATGAGACGCGTGGTCTGAGTAGATCAGAAGCAGGTAGAAGCAATGAATGATGCAGAAGCATGGGTGCATGACGAAAGCAAAGATACAAGATTGAGACGAAGGATTTAGTCAGAAACGCATCAAGAAAAGAAGTAGAAGCCGAGGCAGAGCGATGGAGTGAAGCGTACGAATAAGTATGGTGAGAGAATGTTGACGCAAGAGACGATGCCTTGATGAGTTGAGCAGAGCTAAGTGAAGAAGTGTGAGTGATGGAGCGAAGAGATACACGAGAATGGCAAGAGATTGGATGGCCAAGAATGAGCAAGCGAGGAATGGTAGGGCAATGACACGGTGACAAGGGTCGTGTAAGGAAAGGTGAACAGAACGGATAGACTGTTCTGGGCTAAACTCGGAGGGAATGAACATCCTCCATAAATACGGTAGAACGGGACATAATAGCAGAGCAATGACTTCTTTCTACTAGTTGGACGCGGGTGACACCAGTCACATCATTAGGGGATAGCTTGACCGTCGGTCCAACGGTCCGATGACCGAAGAGCCGTTAGTCAAGGTCAAGAACCTAAAACATTTTCGAGAGAAGACTTTCTGCCATAGTGGGTACGCTCAGTCAGTTTCTTGGAAGTATTTCTGGCCTGTCATTGTGGCTTGACTAGTCACAAGTCCATGTTCTTTTTCGTTGTTCCGAGTCCTCTACTGAGTGTCACACAAAGGCAAAGAGTTATGTGACATGTTGTTTAGTGTCAAGGACAGGTCGTGAGCCGAGTGGCAGCTGGATCATTGACTACGATGCCACCTTTCACATGACATGTTGTTGTAGTAACTCAATCATGCTTGGTCTCGTTGTGTCCATTCGGTTCGTTCATATACCGTCTGATCTGTCATTGCCCGTCCAGGGAGTTGTATTAGTGCGGTTCGATGGTCCACCTAGTCTCTTGTACGTTTTCAATGTGTGATTTGTCCTGCCTTTAAGCTCTGCCTGCTCTCCGCTCGTGCATGCACCATGAAAGGTCTCACTGTTGAGCACTCTGCTTACTTTGCCATAGTGACCACTCTTGAAACCCGTGCCATTGTTCTTTGTGCTTCCGTTGTTGATGACATGTATCTTGTGTCTCATGACACTCCCTATCCTTCATCTCTCTCTCTCTCTCTCTCTCTCTCTCTCTCTCCTTCTTCTATGAGTGTGTTTATCACTAGTATTCTCTCTCCAGCACCTGCTGCATCGCCACATCTACCATGTGAGCTCTGACATTTTTTCCAATCTCATTTGGACTCAGCATGCCCTTGGTATTGACACGGCTTCCTTCAAGAAGCCGTCTAAGACCGGTTGTCTTTTTTGCATCCAGGATAAGATGCATCACTGTACTTACCCTGAATCCACTTCTTGGACAGTGCATCCACTAGAGTTTATCCATTCAGACCTCCTTGGTCCCAATCAGTCAAGCCACTTTTAGATCAGGGTCTATATGTTCTCACCCTGATTGATGACTTCACCCGGATGTATTCGGTCTACAGCCTCAAGAGTGAGGCTCTCCTGGTGGTCCACATGTGGCTGGTTATGGCTGATCGCGTGTCTTGTTACACCCTTCACACGTTCCCCTCAGATTGTGGTGGCTAGTTTTTAGGTGAGATGGACACATTCTTTGCTGAGCATGGTGTTTATCACTTGCTCTGTGTCCCTGGTAAACTACACAAGAAACAGTGTATCTGAGTGGTAGAACCGCACCGTGGGGGAATGCGGTCTAGGCCATGCAATCTGAGTGTGGTCTGCTGGAGTGCTTTGCTTTTAAGCGTTTCTCCTACATGACGTGGGCTTGGAACCGCCTGCCGTATGATCCTCGTCTACACCATGTCACACCGTTTGAGCTGTGGTTTAGCCATCATGCTGATCTCCGTCTCACTCGCATCCTAGGGTCCCTAGATTTTGTCTGGTATACCGAGGACTTACAAGGGCCTAATGTCTCACCTCGAGGTCACATGTGTGTTTTCCTCTGCATTTCCTTGCGGTCGAAGGGCTGGTACTTTTGGGACCTTGCTTGCCATCACATTGCTGATTTCAAGACGCTATCTTCTTTGAGGTCCTCACCTACCTATCCAACATCCTGTCGCTGGCTGCCGACCACGTTCCCACCTGTGTGGCTTCCAGGCGAATGAGGGAGTCTTGTCTTGTGGATGGGTCCGTCCGGGCCTCCTCAACCATGGCCCGGTCTCCTACTGCTAACGATCTGACCATCTTGATTGTGGGTCCAGTAGCCTCGTCCGTTCCATGTGGTACACCTGATTCCATTCCAATGTCAGTCCCCTCTAGCACACCTGATATCGTGCCAGCTTCAGTCCCCTCTGGCACAACGGATCTTTTGCGAGCGGAAAAACCCCTCCGACACACTTGATTCAGTGCTCGTGTCCGTTCCCTCAAGCATACCCCATCTCGCGCCGTTGACAACATCTCCAGTCACACCTACTCTTGTGCTTGCACCTGCTTCCCGTGCGTGTGAGCCAGCACCTGTCCATGATTCTCCTGTACTCTCTTCCCTTATGTGTGAGTGCATAATCCCTATAGCTGTGGCCGAGTCGCCTGTTCCTCAGCCCGAGATGAGCACCTCAACATGGGTCGACTCCCGCGAGCCCGATGGTCGTCTCTCACCACTGGCCTCTAGGGCGCAATGGACAACTGACTCTGTACCTAGATGCTTGATTCGTAGTATTCAGAGTGGCAAATCCTGAGATGAAGGCATTTGGCCTGAGTTTCCAGGCAGACTACATTGAGGTGCATCCAACATGTCATACCTGTCACGAGTTTGTCTCTAGTGAGCCCTCGGTTGCTGATGTCGCAGCTGATCTTGTCATGGTCGGAACACGTCTGGAGGTGTGCGTTTTGGGCACCCGGAGCTCTCCCTCGACGGTGCTTGATCCAAGCACGTTGAAGGAGGTGCTCCAGGCTGAGGAAGCAAAGTTGTGATGTGCTGCTTGTGAGGATGAGCTGAGAGGCATCCGTGCGCACGATGTCTATGAGCTTGTTAATCTCCCTCCGAGGCGGAAGGCTGTACAGGTCAAGTGGGTCGCAAGAAGGTCAATCTTGACGGCTCTCTCGACCGCTCAAGGCCCGCTGGACGGCCTAGGGGTTCTCACACGTTGAGGGTGTCAATTTCTCTGACGCATTTGTACCCGTTGGCCGTATGACCACCGCTCGTAACCTATTTGGGATTGTTCCTCACCACAACTGGGAGCTGCACTAGATGGGTGTGAACAAGGCACTCTAGACTCTATAGGAGGAGGATTACATGGTCTAGCCACCATGTTTTAAGGTTTGTGGCAAGGTCAGGCGCTTGTGCAAGGCCTTGTACGGCCTGAAGCAATCACTCCGGTGCTGGAACCAGGAGATCATTGGCACATTGACACGTTCCGGCCACGTGCAGAGTGACGCCGACCTATCCATCTTTCTCAGACGGACAGTTGAGAGCTTCACCGCCATCCTGGTCTATGTGGAAGACTTCTTGATTATGTCTCCTTTAATTGAGACTATGAAGGAGGCCAAGACAATCTTTCAGGCTGCCTATAGGATGAAAAACCTTGGTCCTACAACTGTGTTCCTCGGGATGGAGATAATACATGATCGTTAGCGACGGAGACTCCTTCTGTATCAGGCACGTTACGCTCGCATTGTGGAAGAGCGGTTTGTTGACCTCCTTGATGTAGTTTCCACAGTCGCCATCCTTATCACGCCTGACAGTAGGATGTCCAGAAGGTGGATAAACTAACACTGCTGGAGAAGAGAGTGGAAGTGACTCTGTAATTGCGCCTCATTGGCTCCTTGATGTGCTTGTCCACTACCAGACATCCCAGTTGCCTTCAGTGTCAACCTCCTTGCACAGTTCTTGCAGTGTCCTCGGGTGAGAGCTCTTCACGCAGCTGTACGAGTGGCACGATATGTGGTTTTCACACCACATCTTGGGTTCTACTTTCGATGGTATTAATCAATGATAGTTAACGGCTACAAAGACAGTGACTGAGCATGGAGCATTGATGGGCACAGTTGTACAGGCGATGTCTTCTAGCTTGGAGGCACCGCTCTGTCGTGGCGCAGCGGCAAGTAGGGCTGCATTGCATGTAGCTCATTAGAGGCTGAGTATATTGTGCTGGGACTGGGGTTGCTGAGGCGGTGTGGATGCAGCGTCACTTTGTGAGTTGCATCACATTGTGCCTTGCCTGATTCTACGCTATGATAACCAGAGTGCTCTTGCCATTGCAGAGAACTCTTCTGTGTTTGATTTACGCACGAAGCACATTGCTATTGATAATCATTTTGTAGAGCGAGTGGTGATCTCCGTCATCTGGGTCGGCGCAGACATGCAGCGGGCTGACTTACTGGCTAAGGAACTGGCGCACGGAAACGTCATGGTGGCTATTCCTTCCGTTGGGCTTCACCCCTTGCCTGAGGGTGGTTGAGACTGGGGTGTGTGGGTATGGACGGTTGAGCATCTGGTTGCGCACATGTGTGAGGCATTGTTGTGATGCCAGCCGTCCGCGTCTGTTTATACAGCTTGTGACAGTGTCCATGCTCGTGCAGATCCCTGATGCAAACCCAGCTAGCGTCAAAGTACTATCGGGTGGTAGCTCCATCCAACAGCTGCCAGGAAGTCTCGCGTGCTTGCTAAGGTGCTCTGCAAGTTTTCTATAGCCTTACTATTTTCCAGTGGACTAGCGCTTGAGCGCGATTTGCATGTTTTACAATGTGTCCACCGATTGATGTTGAACTTGTGTGTGTGATTAGTGTGGCGTCTAGCTCAAGATTCTGCATCTCTAGTTTTTGATGCTGTTGCATTTGGATGCATGTGCGCAGATTGACAACCAAAAAAGTGGTTTTGGGCCGCTTCTAGGAAACACGGACACTGTCGCGTGCGTCACCCACCGCACGCAACGGCAGGTTTTTATGGTGTGTGCTTGTCAGTTGTCATTTCTCTCTGCATTGCTAAAGCTATTGAAGCCTATGAGAGTTTGCACATCTCCCTAGCCCAACCATTGGTGTTTCTTGCACTTGCGTGCTTGCCAGTGCGGCTACTGACTAGACTGTCGCCACGTCAGCGGCAGCCAGGCTATGAAGCTTTATAGCAGTTTCTCAGAGAGTTCTCTCACCGTTGCTTCGTGCTTGTGACACTTGGTGTCCATGGGCCATGGAGAATGTTGTATCAAATGCTGTGACCCTTGGACTTGCCGACATTAAATTGTTGGAAAACTATGGTGGTTGGCGACTGTTTTGATAGCAACTGATTTAATGTGCAATAGTTCACGTACTTTTCGATGATTTCAGTGTTAACTGCTTGGCTTGGTCTTCCTCAGTTTGTGACTTTCTCGTCAGGCTACAGATAACTTCGTAGCATGCCAATTCTTTTTCTTCATCTATTGTTGCTTACGATTCGTCATTTGAACAATCAAGCAGCCTGAGCCGCTTACCAGGTCCTGACCTAGAAATGTACTCTCAAGGGCTGTCAAAAGGAAAGTTGACCTTACCACCCAACGAGCAGGCCTATGTGGTCACATTAGTGAGCTTGCCAAGGAGAGGGGAAGGGGGGTATCCCCTATCCCAGCTCATAGTCCCAGTTGCTTTTCATTCATTCGACTGCAACTTTGTCATATCTGAATCAGGGCTGATGCCGGTATTACCGGTACCGCGGTGTACCGTGTTTTTGTACCGCGGTATTGTAGTACCGCAGTACGGTATTCTTTCTTGCGGTATCGGTACGGTATCGGTACTGACCTTGCAGAGTACCCCTCTTCTGTACCGCGGTATCATACCGCGGTACAGTAACGCGATAATGAGAATGTGAAAGATTTTTTTTGACAAGTAACGGTAACGCGCTACAACTGAGTCAATGTGGTACTGCGGATGAGTGTGCATTCGGACGCTCACAATGGAAAGGAAATCGACGTGCAAATCTACGTGCGAAGCGAGCCGCGACGTACGACTTCGCCCTCGACATTCAAAATTTCAAAATTCAAAAAGCGAAGTCCCATGGACAGAACAAGCACATGGACGTTTGACCAAAATATGACACTAAGAAAATACGAGGGTATTTGGACAAACTGTAGGCTGCTGCTCTAGACAAGCAAGTAGCAGCTGGGCCCGTGCAAGGAAGACACCAAGCAACAATGGTGGTTTGCGTGGAAGTTGGAAGTGAGTGAACAACAAAGAAGACAGAACGACGGGTAACCCGCACTGAGGTGGTAGCCGTCGGGTGGGAGAGAGCGAGCGAGCGAGCAGCGAGCTCGATCTCGCACGTTCTCACCCGAGTTCACTGAACCGAACCAAAATACCCACGAAAAGTTGCAACCTGTCAAGTAGGTCAGTGGAGGGAAAACCTGTCAAAGAACAGGTGAGTGTGTGAACCCGAGGCAAATGTGTGTGCACACACGCACGCCAGCCAGAGTCCCGTGAAACTTGTACTGATGCCTGGTTGTGAGACTCGCCGTGAAGTCATGCCACCACAGCGTAGCAGCCAGCAAGAGTTGTCTCTCTCCAGTTAGTCACCTGCGTCAGTGAGATGAGTGTGCAACGAGGCCAGAGGTCACCGTGTGGTACTGACACAATCCCAACACTCCCCCATGACCCACGGCCGACTTGCACAATGGTACAACAAGCACTACACCGACGTCACGAGAAGTGACACGACACAAGACTGTACACGGGCACTGGCACAACAGATCAACCAGGAGGATCACGAGGACACAACAGACCAACAGCGTGAATTGCTGCCTTGAAGACATTGCTGCTAAGTGCCTTTGTGAGGAAGTCTGCACGTTGCTGTCGGGTGTCGACCCACACAATCTG